>PVHY01019396.1:0-27456 GCA_004024945.1 Uropsilus gracilis | reverse complement strand
GAGGAGATGACCCCATGGAAGGTGGGAGGCAGGAGATCAGTGGACGAGGTCCAGCCTGCGGCGCCCCCTGGCTTCCAGGGAGATAAGCCCAAGAGGAAAGGAGATGATGTAAGAATGAAATAAGGAAAGAGTCCAGAACTGGAGCCTGACTTTCCAGAGATCAGCTCATAGGACCCATGGGCACAGTCCCTTTCCAGTAAAGGTAGGACATAAGGAATGCCAAGATTCTATGGAGTCACAAGAGAGGAAGGTGAAAGCCAAGGAAGCCACATGGCAAAGGCCAAGGAAGCCACATGGCGAAGGACTCAACATGAGAGCAGGGTCCTAGCCATGGCGCCTTCCTGAACCTTTCCAGCACTGGCCAGTGAACTGCTGGTCATCGAGACTTGGATGCTGGATTCCAGTGCTGGGGGAGGGCCACCCCCAGGGTGAGGGGGCCAAGGGCAGGCACATCACCCACCCAGTCAAGTGAACAGCCACCCACTCCAGGCTGGAGGATGTGCCAAGGCCACCAGCTGCAGAGACTCTGTGCCTAACCCTCAGGCCTTCATGCCTCTGTTTCCGAGACCTCTGTTATTCTGATGGCCTGGCTTGATCATCAGCTGCAGATGAAGCAAGGGGAAGTGGCGATACTTGAAGTGCTGTATATAAATCGAGGCATGAGGTAGGAAGCAGGAGAGCAAAGTATGACACAGAGTGCGATCCCAGAGGACACAGCTCCTAGAAGCTGGGATGGGTCCCAGCGTACTGACCAGGAACCGTTATTGCCAAGGGCAGGATGGCTTAGTAGACAGAAGGAAGAGCAGGAATATGGGTAGTTTCTCCATGGCTCATTGGCATGGTGATGATGATAATGATGATGATGATGATGGGAAGAAAACCAAGCTGAGGAGAAATGTTTTAAAGGTCCATATGTGTTCCTCTTTTTCTCCACATCTATACCAGCATTGGTTGTTGCCTGTTCTTTTGGATGTGGGCCATCCTTACTGGTGTAAGGTGGTATCTCATTGTGGTTTTGATTTGCATTTCCCTGACTGCTAGTGACGTTGAGTGTTTTTTCATGTGCCTGTTCGCCATTTGTATTTCCTCTTTGGAGAAGTGTCTTTTTAGTTCTCCCCATTTTTAACTTTGCTTTTGTAAGATGAAATAGATGTGGTCTATATACACAGTGGAATATTAGTCATCAATTCAAAATGACAAATTTGATGATTTTATGATAACATGGATATACCTAGAAGAAATCCTATTAGCAGAAACAAGCAGAAAGAAAAAGAAACCAAATGGTTTCATTAATATATGGGACATAGAAAAAACAAGCAAAAGGCCAGGAGGAAAAGTCAAAACAAGCTAACAACCAAACTAAAGTACACAACTGGGGGTGGGGGGAGGGGTGTAGATGGGAGGGTGTGGTCAGGGAGGGAAAGAAGTGTGTGATTCCCGGAGAATACAAAGATGTGAAATATAGATATCATAGAATGGGTGAGAGACCAGGTAAAAATCCAGCCCACAAGTCTGAGCTAAACAAAGACAGAGAGAACCAGTGCATGCAAGACAGGAGAAACAACTATGGAGAAACGATGTCATGAGGTGCACCTGATTTCATTTTGGAGCTGTCTCTAAGGAGATGAAGGCGCCCCTCCCCACACTATGGAAGAGGAGAGGAGGGCCAAGAACCAGGGGCATTGGCCCCACAGCAGGGCTGCAAAGTGAGACAGAGGAGACAATCCACAATGGCCATTCACAGATGCCTATGCCCACGGAGACACTTCTTCACCGACATTGGCAGGGGTGGGTGAGACCCCCTAAATCTGATGCCAGAACCATAAAATAAAGCAGCAAAACAACAGAGATGGGATTGAAGACAGCGTCCAACGAGAAAGCATGAACAGACCCCAAATAGATATAGACTGGCTGCCCAAGGCAATCTTAAGACCGAAAACCTACCAGCCAGGGTCACCTGGTTCCAACAACACAGTCCCTCACCCAGTGAAAGGACACGACCCCAGGAAAGAAAGAGAGGAATGGACTTAACACCGACTAGCAAACAACAAAGAACAGGATTTGAGAGAATGGAGGGGGCACCAGAGGGAAGAGAGAAGGGGAGGGAGCCCAAAAACCATTTACCGAGGTTGTGATTTAAAGAATAAAAATTAATTAATTAATTAATTAATTAAAATAAATACATTTAAAAAGAAAAGCCCACATAGCGCTGAGGAGTGGTACCCTCACCAGCACACAGTGGGTCCACTTCGCTGAGAAACGGCAGAGTAAGAACAGGAGCTGCCCCTTTAAAATCAAAGTGTGGGCACCTGGGACAGGCATCACTGGGGCAGAGGCAGCTGAACACTGGGTCCTGGATGCACAACACCAGGCTTCTTCCTCGGGCTGAGGCTCCAGGGGTGGCCCCACCGTTGGTGAGGATACACTGCACCCCTTGTTCCCCTCGGCACTGAGCCCCAGGCTTCAGAACACTCACTAAACACACTTCAGATTGGGTTTCAGAGCCCCTGACTCCAGGCTGGGAGGAGAATGGGGCCTTTCAGTCAGGGCGCTGTAACCTAGCTGCGTTATGAGCACGGTGTCTCTAACACAGAGCTCCCTTCTTCCTTCCCTCCGAGACGCTGTGTGTGCGTACATGTGAATGTGTGCTTGTGCGTGCTGTGGGGGGTGGCTGCTGTCTTCCCGCAGACCCGTGAGGAATCAGCAACAGGAGAAAACTGTGGCTGGAAATTGAGCTATTCATCACGCTGCGTTCTGTCCGTTCTGAAGTGGAGCAATTCGTGGTCTTTTGATCACTTTCAGAAGTCATGGAATAAAATAGTCCAAACATTACCAAAATAAAACAAAAACCTGGCTTGACATGTTGGAACCTTAATAATCTATGAGGCAAGAAAGAAAAGATCACACCCATAATGAATATGGTGAGTGTGAAGTAGGTTAAGCCTACCCCAGGGAAGATCTCACCCTTTCCAGCAACAGGAAAAGGCTCGCATTTTGCTTATGTCTGTTTAGCTTGGCTCGGTTTGCCCTGGGCTCAGAAGTCTAGTAAAGCCTCAAAAGTGCATTCAGGCCGCTCGCCTGACTTTTTTGAAATTACACCTGATATCATTCACTTGGCCTCCAGAATTATTATCTCAGAGGAAGGAGGAAAGTAGATGTTTTCTTGAATTTCAATTAACATTTGAACAGAAAGGTGAAGATTCCATAAAACAAAGTCACCCAGTAACCTCCATGATCCTTGGTCTCATCTTTTTTCAAGTGCAGACAAAGTTCTACCTTGTTTTTTGAAACCCAGCCCTCCCCGTTCCCCCCCCCCCCAACATTCCCCTCAGCACAACCTCCAACGCTTCTGGAGAATCTCCAGGAACATTACATGAAAGAAAAATTATTCTCAATGTTTACACTCTCAACTGAAAACATTGCTAATGTTTTTCTATTAGTCTGCAGGGAGAATGGGAACATTTTCTCAATCCTTAACAGGAGTTTTTAAATTATTTTTCATGCATAAAGTTTTTAAATTAAAAACACATATATCAGATCAAAGTGTAAAAACACAGCATTGTGGATCCTTTAAGAATTCTTGGTCCTGGAGCCTCCAGAAAGACAGACAGACAGACACACACACACACACACACTCTATTTTTTATTCTTTTCCAGTTTAACAGTCTATGAATGATACATGTGATTGAGGGTGGAATAGGTTCCAGATTTGGGTCTGATGTCTGCTCAGAAGTCCAAGTTCTAGTCAGAGTTAGCACTTCTTCCCCACTGAAACTCTGGACAGTGCAGATGAATATAAGCACACCCGCTCCATAGGTAGGGAAAAGAAATTGGCAAGTCAGTATATAAGAAAAGTACCAGCAGCAAATTCAATAAAGACAGAGGGGAAGGGGGACCACTGGGGCCGGATAGGGTGAGGCTGGGTAGTTGCCATTTAATGGGCTTCAATTCAGTCAGGGACCACAAACAGCACTCTGGTATCCATGGGGGTGAAATAGGACTTCTTACATTTGTTTTACAGAATGGGAAACTGAGTGTCTGGGAGTATAATTGACATAAGTTCATCTTCACACCTGGAAACTTAAGTGCTGCAATCAAAAGCCTGGGAGTAAATATGGGCTCACTTATGCTTTTGTTCTATTTATTTTCAGGTTTTATCTTCTTAATCTTTGAAGGACATCCTAGATGCTACATGAAGTCATGTGACTGTCCTGAGTGTCACTGAACTGGACACCTCAAAATAGTGACGATGGTGAATTTTATGTTGTGTTATTTTACCACAAGAAAAAAAGTGTGATAAAATATATGCAGAAATACTGATGATCTACTGAGGGGACTAGTACATTTACAGGGGAGGGAGGATAAGGAAAAGTCAAGCACTGTAGGGAGTCTTTCATTATAAATAAACAGAGGAAAACCTAACTTCAGTGCATTTCCAATGGGTGTGGCTATTACTATTAGGTATAAAAATGTATGAGATTCTGTCTGGAAGCAGCAGAGATTCAGGGGACGAGGGGTTCTAAGTCATCTGATGTGACCTTGATCCATTGCTTGTCACTTATCAGCTGCGGCCCAGGAAAGTTATGTGGCCACCTCCTGAAGAGGTGGCTGTGAGAACAAAACAAGACAATCCATGCAAAATACCAAGCACTCAGGTCAGAGTGCATTGATCATCAATAAATCATCATTAACCAGTCTACTTCATTTTGAGCTGAATTATTTTCCAAGTAACTTCCAACTTTAGGTAGCTTTAAAATCTTCTTTGAATATTTTTAAGTCTTTAAAATGTTAACCTTTAACTACTGCAAAGCTTCCTTTCCTTGGGTTCCAGTATCTTCTGATGAAGGGTTGGGGAATGAGATGATGGGTAGAAGAGAAGGCAGGAAAAAAACAAAGTCTGATTTACTAGAGAAGCCACCATAAAGCAAACAAATCATATGTGTTCATTACTGTTGAGAATCCCTTCCTGCCAGCAACTTGCTAGAATAAGACAAAATATAAGCACCTAGGCTCTTAGGGAAAGAGACTTATAAATAAGTATATGACGAAAGCACAGAAAGTAAAACATGTCCCAAAATACTGATGTCCACTGAAAGGACTGAAAGAGTATACAAAAACACAATTTCCCCTTTAAGTTAATTACCACACAATAAACCCCATTGGTGTTAATAAATCCCAGTGTTGTCAGGCAGGATCATTCTGCGTGGTTTATATCACAGGCTTTCTTAAGTTCTTACAAACTTAATAGAGAGGAACACTGATCCACAGCCAGGATGAAAGGAGGGAATCCCAGTACAGCACTGGCCCCAGGACTTTCAAAATGAGGCCCATCTGGAAACTTAGCCATTCACATCCTTGGACTCCATACTCCTAAAGATCTTAAGTAGATGAACAGTTTGGAGAAGTTACCCCCAGGACTCTGACATGTGCACACACACACACATACAAGCAGACAGACACATCCATGCACTTGCTTACTTACACATACTCTCACGTGTGTTCATGGGTCTTAAGAATGTGAAAACCACAGTTTACCTTCCATGACATTCTTTCCGATTTCACCAGCTGAATCTGCCTCAATGGAATTTTTTTCCAAAATAATGTCCTTGTATTTCCCTGCTACTATCCTGATGTATCTCTTAGAATCACCATCTGACCTGACATGTCATTTCTAAAGAGCTTTCAAGGCAGTTCTATCAGAAAGAGTCATCTGCTATGTTATCAGATGCTCTCCTCTGTTCAAAAATCAGAGTAGGCACCAGAGAACTAGTCCTAGAAAACAAGGCTCCAGAAGAGCTGCCCCAGCCCTCATCAGCCAGCTGAGGACACAGCTACCTGCACTGCCTCTTGGTCCCTGCACTCCAGCTCACTGGCCTCCTCACTGACCTGAAATTACAAGACATACATCGGCCTCAGGGCCTTTGCACTGGTGGTTACCTCTGCCTCGAATGCACTTTCCCAGAAATCTTCATCAACATCTCCCTTGCCTTCAAATTTCTGCACAAACGTCAGCTTCTGTGAAAACAATGTACTGTTCTTTCCTCTTTAAAAAGGAATGATTGTCCAAATGGTTGTATCTCACTGATGCCAGAGAGAAGATTTGGGTATGAAGTTGTCTGTGGAAATAAGCAGGGAATGAATTTGCAGAAGGAGATATGGATTTAATAGTATGAGTTTCATTTTTGCAGAACTGAAAAGTTCTGAGAAACTCTCACAGCAATAGGAATACACCTAACAGTATGAACTGCACATTTAAATGGGTCAGAAGGTCAAATATGTGTGTGTACATGTGCATTTTAACCGTAATCTAAAAAAGAAAGAAAAGCATGCAAGGACGATTCCATTTCCAAGTCTGGGAACCAAGGCCTTTCCTCGCTGGCACTAAGGCCCAAGCCACTCTGCCTGAACAAAGACATAGAGCAGACTTCAGACTCAGGCAACGTGTCTGTTAAGTGTTGTGGGTGCTTGTATTCATCATGAAGTAGAGCAAACATTCCAGGCTTTATGTCTGATTTTCATTCATTTTCCAAAGCCGTGCTCTAGCGACAGATTGCCCAATGAAAACATTTCAAAGGCATTTATTATATCATTAACAGCTCCATTTTAACTCCGTGTACCACCCAGTCTGTCAGGCAGAGTCTGGGAGCAGCAAGGAGCCCTGTCTGCAGAAGTGCCTGGTGGCTATTCCAGGATCTGGGGCACAGGACGGCTGTGCCAGGGTGGTGTTCTGCTCCTATTTTCAAACACAAGATTTGACTCTAAGCAGCTGGCAGCCTGAGACCAACTCCCGGACAACAAACTCCTGCCTCACAACTGCTCCTAATGGCCAAACTGGAAAAACTACAACACGCTGAGATCAGTATCTTGAGAAATGGTCGAAGAGTATGTTTTTCTGAAGGAGTGCCTCCGGTCTGCCCAGGCCTTTGACACACACACGAACCCCATTACAGAACCCCATTTTGCATTCAGACAGATGGGACAGATTAGCAGGGTGGGTGGGATTAGCCGTTGTCCTGGACTTCAGTTTGTGACCCTCTACCCGAAGGATCAGGGTGAAGAATCTGTACAGTGCTGGTGACACTGCCAATTGATCAGACCAACCTGAACTTAGTGATAGTTCCTGAACCAGACAGGAAACTGGTGCTTTACCAGCTGGGGGGTGGGGCAGGGTGGGGTGGTGATTTGTGTATACCAAATTCCAGCTGGTTCTTTTCCCTCTTTAGTTTCTTGCTCTTTTCTTACTCCTGGGTAGACCTATGGTGAGAGGGTTGTTTTTTTTTTTTAATTTTAAGTAATTTTATTTTTATAATTAATTGCTGCGGTGTGTATCTTTCTATTTATATTATAATGTTAAAATATATACCATATATAAAATAAAAGAGAAACAAAACAAAAAATCAGAGCACCCACTATCACCTACTATGTCCCTCCACCCTTATCTCCCCCACCCCCCTTCATTTCTGATAACCTCAGCTCCACCACAGTTGGCTGCCAGCTTATTTTTGTTTGGTCCACTTATTGGCTTTCTTTCCTTGCTTTGGGTATAGAGATGAAACCATCCTATATTCGCTTTACCATCCTAATTGTGCTTCACATAATCCCCTCCAGTACCTCCCAGTTTGCTGCCAATGGTAACATTTTGTCTTTCCCATGCCTGAGTGATACTCTGTGGTATAGACAGTGCTCTGTCCATACCGCGGGTGAATAAAGACCATTATCCAGCCAGCTATATATTATATACATAATACATATATATTATACATATATATATAATTATCTACCCTGAGGTTCTCCCACCCACCTTGTCCCCCGTGAACAATCATCTTAATCTTGAGTCCATCCCTCCTCCCCCTCTCTTGTTCTATGCTTCAGTTCTGCAGACAGTTTTAAATCTTCCTTGTCCTTTCATGTGTTTGTTTTCCCTCTATCCCGCATCTAGGTGAGATCATCCAGCATTTCTCTTTATCTTTCTGGCTTATTTCCACTCTCATGATCCCTTCTAGGTTCACCCAATGGCTAGAAGGATTTTTAAGTAAAGAAAGTTCGCAGCTCTAAGCTACATGGTGAGAGCGGTTCCTGTCAGAAGACTGCTAACACGTGTGGAGGCGCACGTGGAGAACGCAGGGCCCGCGTACACCACTGGTGGGAATGCATCTTGGTGTGGCCATTTTGGAAACTGGGGCGGCCCTTCCTTAAACAACTGAAACAGGAACTGCCGTATGATCCAATGATCCCACTTCTGGACGTCGAGTTAAAGAATACAAAACCATCAGTCACGGATGTGGAGAAAAAGGAACTCTCTTACACTGCTGGTGGGAGTGCGTACTGGTCCAACCACTATGGAAGACTGTGTGGAAGACCTTCAAACTCCGGAAAATGGAACTACCATTCAATCCAGAAACCTACTGCTTGGAATCTACCCAAAGGGCATGAAAACACTAATTTAAAAAGAATATCAGTATGTGCATGTTTATTGCAGCTCTGTTTAGAATTGCTACATGGAAACAACCCAAATGCCCCAAAACTGATGACTGGCTGAAAAAAACATGTGGTCTATGTACACGATGGAATATTACTCATCAATCAAAGAGGACAAACACATGTCACTTACAACAACATGGATGGAGCTAGAAGGATCATATTAGCAGAAATAATCCAAAAAGAAAAAGAGAAATAAGGAATAGTCTCACTTGTATGAAGGGTATAGGAAAAAACAAATGAATAAGAAAAATGAGAAACAACTTGCAGAACCAAACCATAGAGCGAGGGGGGGGGGAAGGAAGAAAATGGGGGAGGTCACAAAAGATTAAGATGGTTAATGGGTGTTAAGGAAATGGGAGAACCCCAGGGCACACAATGGTGTTTTATATGTACATATATGTATATATATATGTGTGTATATATATAAATGCATAATAAAAAAACCCAGAAGAATTCTATGCACCACATTTTTACTGCACCATCATTTACAACAGCAAAAACCAGGAAGCAACCCAAAAGCAACCCAAATAGTTGACCAGATAATAGTCTTTATCCACCCGAGGTGTGGACAAAGCTCTGTTTATACCACAGAGCACCACTCTGGCATGGGAGTTTGTTGCTATTGGCAGCAAAGTGGGAGGTACTGGAGGGGATTATGTGAAGCACAATTAGGACGGTAAAGAGAATATAGGATGGTTTCACCTCTATGCCCAATGCAAAGAAAGAAAGCCAATGAATGGACAAAGCAAAAATAAGCTGGCAGCCAACTGGGGTGGAGCCGAGGTTATCAGAAATGAAGGGGGGTGGGAGAGATAAGGGTGGAGGGACATAATAGGTGATAGTCCCTCCACTATCCAAATCAGATAGGGTGCTCTGATTTTTTACTTTGTTTCTCTTATTCTTTTTTATACAATATATATTTTAACATATAATATATACACACAGCAGGATATTCCACAGGTGCCACTGATCACTGAGATTCTGCGATCCAGTAGGGAACTAGGAAACCACTTGGGGAGGCATGGGTTAAGCAGACTAGAATGGAACAAGGCTATGAGTTAACGCACTCTACGTGCACGTGTGGCTTTGTGTGCGTGCGCCCACAAACTGCGTGCACAACAAAATTTACACAGGGCCTGCAGATGTCTGTCTCCAGCTAAGATTTGTCTCGTGGGCACAGTGGACTCTCTCTGCAGCTGGCACTGCCTGCTTGTGCTGGCAGATTATGTGGGCTCCTCACACAGGACCCGTATCTTCCCACACATACCTCCTCCCCGTGAAGATGCACCATCACTCTTTAAGAGACATTTGCAATAAATAACCGAGTGTAGGTGTCTTTTTTAATCAGTGTTTTGGATCCTTTGGGTAGATTCCCAGAAGTAGGATTGCTGGATCAAATGATAGTTCCATTTTCAGTAATTTGAGGATCCTCCACACAGCTTTCCGTAGCGGCTAGACCAGTTTGCACTCCCACTAGCAGTGTAAGAGTGTTCCTTTTACTCCATATCCACACCAACACTTGTTGCCTGTTTTTTCATAAGGGCCATTCTTATTGGTGCAAGATGGTATCTCACTGTGGTTTTGATTTGCATTTCCCTGACTATAAGTGACGCTGAGCATTTTTTCACATATTTTGGGTTACTTTGATTTCCTCTTTGGAGAGTATCTTTTTAGCTCTTCTCCCCATTTTTTGACTGCGCTTTTAGCTTTCTTTTTATTAAGTTGTGTGAGTTTTTTGTGAATCTTTCACATCGGACCCTTATCACTTATCAAAAAAATTTTTTTTTCCATTCAGTTGGGTGACTTTTTGTCTGGGTTATTATCTCTTTAGCTTTACAGAAGCTTTTTTCAGTTTGATGCAGTCCCAGATGTTTACGTTTTCCTCCAGATTTAGCATCTGTAAATGCATCCTGAAAGAGGTTTCTGAGGTGTAAGTCTTGAATTGCTTTGCCCATATTTACCTCTATGTATTTTATAATTTCAGGTTTAATAAATGAGTGAACGAATGAACGAATAAATGACAATTGGAGTTGAGTCTACCCCTTTGTGAAAAAAATTCCACAAAAGTTTGAGTTTGAGAGACTAGAAAAAGAGAAAGAATTGAAAACACATGGTATAAAAGCGACATCTGAAAAAAATCTAAAGATTAGTCGGATTAGTTCAGAAAGAGAGAGCAAAGGAGGGCAAGGACTGCAGTTTGGGATTTCCGGTAAACTGGATCCAAATTTGGCCTCCAGGGACAGGAAAGAAGCCAATCGAATGAATTGTTTTTGTGAAAGGAATAAATCCCTTCAATTTTGGAGAGTTTAAAGGAAAATGCACCTCCATTAATCTCGGTCATTTTGGTCAACAGCAACAAGAAGCCACTCGGAGTTTCGTTGCACCGAGTTACACACCTTGCACTCAGCGCCCTGTAACGAACTTGCAGGAAGCAGGTTAGAGGCCATTCTTTAAAAGTACGCCATTGTCCCAGAGACACCAGCACCCTACGATTCTCCCTGTGTGAGGGACAAGCAAAGTCAAACTCACAGAACTAGGAAGGGCAGAGCTGCCAAGGGCTGAGGAGTGGGGCCCGGGAAGCAGCTGTTTAATGCGCACAGAATTTCACTTTTGCAAGACAAAAAGCTCTGCCTCTGGGTTGCGCAATGTTGACATGTACTTAACCTGCAGCTCAGAGCTGGTCGGATGATGACTTGTATGTTGCATGTATTTTAGCATACTTTGTAAAAATAACAGCACATTCCTGCTCTGAGGAAGACAGGACAGATCAGCTACTGGTGAGGACACGAAGTTGCTTGGACAGCATGATGGAGCCAGGCTGCTTGGAAACTGCGGGCAGCAACCCAACTGAACATGGGCATCGACCCAGCAACTCCACGTAGATGCCACAGACAAGGGAGCCTGGTCACCGATGACGCCAGCCCCAGCTAGCATCACTCCAGGGTCCACCATCTGCACGAAGACCTCACAGATCGTGGTGTCCACTGCCGCGAAGAATGCGAAGACAGACACTGGTCATGGAACAGCCAGGATGCACTCTGGTGATGCTTCCTTAGGCTCAGAGCGTGTGTCACACAAACCTCGTGGTACAGCCTCCCATGTGTGCAGCCTATTCGCATAGCTCCTTGGGACTGTGGTCTACAGGGCCCGTGGCGACAGACCATCACTCAGTGACATGAGACCGGGCACTCAAAGCCAAGCCCTGGCAGCCTATTCTTGCGGGTTGAAGGAAAAGACTTCACACAGGTGAGCACGCACCACTGTGTCCCATTTACCACGACACGGGGGAACCTCTTGGAGAACTGGAAACCTTCTGTTACTTGATCTGGCATGGATGCCCGAGTGTGGATCCTCACGCCCTGGCCATGTTTCTATCAGACAATAATCCTGTATATTTAAAAACTCAGTGTTGAGCCAGGTGTGGTGGCGCACACCTGTAATTCAAGCGCTGGGAGGCAAGAGGCCTGGGACTACCTGAAGTTTGCGAGTTCGAGACTACCCCAGACACTATAAGGAGACCTTGTCTCGAAAACGCAGCTGGGTGCGGTGGTAGGTGCCTGTAATCCCAGCTACCTGGGAGGCTGAGGCTGGGGACTGCCTGAGTTCCCGGGATCAGGACTACCCCGGGCAATGTAGTGAGATCTGGTCTCGAAAAAGCAGCCGGGCACGGTGGTGGGTGCCTGTAATCCTAGCTATCTGGGAGGCTGAGGCAGGGGATTGCTTGAGTTCCTGGGACCAGGACTACCCCAGGCAATGTAGTAAGACCTAATCGCAAAAATAAATGAATGAATCAATTAAATTAATATATAAATAACTCAGTGTTGTGACTTGATAGCTACCACTCACGTTTCTAGTTGCTCTAACCCCATGCTCCTGCATGTGGAGAGACAGCTCAGTTCTGGGTTAGTTACTTCACTGAGCTGTAGGGAGTTGCGACAGGTTGCCTTGGCTCTTACCAGCGTCCTGGAAATCTACACGCTGTTAACTGGATCCTACCTGTTCTCCTAAAGCAGAAATGCTTCCTTCTGCCTCTTTCCTTCAAATGCTGGGTCTGGAGAGGGAGGAGATCATCTAGCAGACACTGTCCACTGGGTTTCTGTCAAGATGACTCCCAGGACTGGGGAGAAAATGAGAGCCACACAGAGGCACAGCCATCCTATGCTACGGGAATTCTATTTCCCATGAGCGCTACCTGGAATTGAGGAGCTATGCAGGGTGGATGAGAGGGTGGGGGAGCCAGCCTCCAGCACCAGCCCTTTGAAGAACGAGCAGTTCCCTGGCATGCAAAAATAGTAAAAGCCATCCTCTGAGGATTTCCAGTACAAATGAAACAGATACGACTGACATACCTGCCGGAAAGAAACCTCATCACATGACCAGGGTTCAAGACGGTGTGGTTCCACTATGATTCCATGTGAGAGTGGTGGCCACTATGTTGCAGTTATTAGGCATTTATTTCTCATACTTTCCTTACCGAGAAACCTTGGGCTGAGAAATCCTTTTTCCTCTCATGGGTCACAACAAAGTATCCTGAATTGCTTTAACAGCATCTACTTAACATTCTCTATCCAATGCGGCTAAGAAACTTCAGGGACTTCGCTCACATCTCCGCAATGAGAGCAGCAGGCATGGCAAGAGGCAGAACCTGCAATACCTTCCCTGAGCAGGGAGGGGGCAGTGTCCAGGATGCGGGGCTGTGGGGTCTTGGTGGTGGTGGCTGCGAGGGTGACATACATCTGAAGAGGTGTGAACACATTCCCCTGAATTATATACAGTCTTACAGAGCAATGTTACTGGGATGAAAAAGAAATGATTACTGTTTAAAAGTAACCAAGCATGGAGGTGACAGTGAAGTCCTTGCTGGATTGTGAGGCAGAACACTGCAGATCCAGAGATGGGCCCTGGCTCACCAGAGCCTGATGCTTCCAAGGTCTCCACTGACCCACAGGATGAAGGAAAGGAGCTTTGGAAAGGATTGTCTGAGAAGGAAGAGACTCAGAAACAAGGGCCAGGGAAGGCTTCATTCTCTCCCTTCCAATGATGTTCAAGAATTTTTTTTTCTTTTAAAGATATCAGGAAAAGAGCTCTGTCAAGGGAATCTATCAGCATGTAGACCCTTTCCAGGAGCTATTAAATCATCCCCTCCACCTCTACTGGCCCCAGTGACGGATGATGAATTTCAGCTTGGTAGCCACTTGCAGACAGTTAGAAATTAAATGTGAGAACTCTGAATACCAAGGTTACCCACCACAAAATAAACCTTATATAAGAGCAGCAAGAACTGTACTTTCCTTGTCCCTACTGCCAAGACACACAGACCGGAGAAGAAGTGCCAAGATTTCTTTATGAAAGTGGGGTACCTTCCCAGGCAGCAGGGTGATAAAGTGTGAGTTAGAAGTGAAAACCGAAAAATCCAGAGCCACCTGGAATGGAGAAAACATCTTCAAAAGCAACACTATACAAAAACTGAAATTTATAAATGCAATAAAGCAAAGGAGGGCTTTATCCCTTAGACCACAGTCTCGGGAGTGAATTTTCTGAGTGCATGGAATGTCTCCACCAAGAACCACCACTGATTTCACTGCAATTCTCTAGGCCTAGACTCCCTGCGGCACAGCTCAGAACATAAATCCGTTATAAGCACAAAGATGACTAAATTCTAATCTGGTTCTTGACTCTTTAACTGCTCTGAAGTTAATTTCCTTAGAAGCTTAACAAAAAATTGGTGCCACAGGAAGACCAAATGATGTGGTTTTGCAAATATTCCTTGAATTATTCTAGAAAGGGACGATCTCTCTCACTCGGAAGACTAAAGTCAAGAGCAAATAGTATGTAAGAATCTGAGTTTTTGGTGTTATCTATAAAGTAGCAAAAACACTATATATATTTTTGCTTGAAGATGCAAATCTCCTTTAGAAGTCAAAAGTTAATCACTGCCGGGCACGGTGGCTCGTGCCTGTGAGCTTCAGCCTATGAAGCGGCCGGGGCTAGGGATCACGGTTCGAGTCCCACCTGGGGCCCCTAGCGAGACCTAGTTCCAAAAAAATTTTTAAAAAAGCTGGGTGCGGTGGTGTGCGCCTGTAATCCCAGCTACCTGAGAAGCTGAGGCTGGGGACTGCTTGAGTCTGTGGTACCCCGGGCAATGAGGGACCTAATCTCCAAAAAAAAAAAAAAAAAAGTTAATCACCAAGGATGCATAAATTAAAGATGGGACCTTCTAGAATTTTTCTTAAGCAATTCAGAAAGAACAGACAGATACATGAAAACAAGTATGCCATATTTGCATGCGTTAGGAAGAGGCAGAGAAAAAAACCTTAACAGGCATAAATTCAACATGTTTTTGATGTTATAATCAAGGTCTCAAATGGGGAAAAAAGGGCTTCTAGCTTAAATCACCACATCTTCAAAACCAGCAGGAGACACAGCAGGGAAAAAAGAAAAACCTTGTGAACTTCTCATTAGGGAGACTATTTGAAACACTGCAAATGGCCTTTCTGATGCTACGACCTTGGCACACCTGCTCGCATCCATGCAGAGGCAACAGCAAGCCCAGGACGCTGTCATGCAATACACATGTGGCCACAACTCCCCTCTGTGATCAAAACCTGAGCCCTTCTCAAAGGGGCTCAGCAGCAAAGGGTCATAAACAACAAAAGCTTCTTCACTGCAGATGACGAAGCCTGAGGTAAGCCTGCCCCCGCCTGCCACCTCTCTGGGGCAGACACAGTCTGTGGGAGTGTGTCCGTGCATGTGCGTTTCCACTTGGTTGTGTCTGTCCCACTCTTCTGTGCAGAGTCTAATTTCATTAGAACCACTAAGCAAATTAGAATGGTAACTACTACAAGCTGGACCCTCCTTCATCGAGCTGTGGGTCCTTGGGTCATGCATAGACATCGGCCCCCTCTCAGAGCCTCCCACCACATTCCTCAAGGGGTTTCCTGTGTGCACAATAAAGGGTGCCTACTCCATGTCCTGATCCGGGTCCCCTGGCATTCAGGAAACCACACCTTCTGCCAAGGAGCGCTGACCCCCAAGAGGAAGGCAGTGTGGCCCCAGCGCTACCGTCAGGGTGCAGACAGCTCAGAGCTCGTTCTCTAGTGCTCAGGCATCCAGCATCCAGTCTGGGAGCGGACGCCTGTCAGGGGAGATTCCACACACGAACGACAATCTCACATGGCGACTCCAAAGCCTTGGCTGGCTGGGGAGGTGGGTAGAGAATTCTAGATTCCCCAGGCAATGAGGATGCCATGATCCTCCAGCCCAGAAGACTCCCAGATGGCAACGCTCCAACGAGCCATGACTTTCTTTCCATCACTGGCATTCAAAGGCGAAGACCAGGCCTCCTTAACCAACTTCTTAGCAAAGTCCACCTTGGTTAGTTTTCCACACTTGCACTCGACAGAACTCACACCCACAGCACCGCATCAGCCCCTCAGGAGCTCCAGAGACTGCCGCAGCTGTCACCTGACAGCCCACCTGGGGACAAATGCAGATCCTGACAGCAACCTCTGAAGTCCGACCACTGGTGCCTGGTGCTCAGAGCAGGAAGGGGAGCAGAGAGAATTGGGAGAGGGGTGCATGGAAGGAGAGCAGGAGAGTGGGAGGGACTGTGGTGGAGGAGGGAGGGTGCCTCAGAGGTGGGCGTGCCACACTAGCAAGGCTGTGATGCTCCAATGAAAATCACTGAGGATTTGAGAACACCCCAGTTTCGCAGCAACCAATTATTTGACTGATTAAAACAAATAAAGGCCGCCCAGCCCCAAAGTTCAGCACCAAAAGTCTTGAACGAAGCCAGGTCTGTTTCTTCCCTAGAGCTGCTCGGTCCTGAGCCCCTTTTCTCACGCCCGACCACTTCTCGGGGTGACAGGGACTTGTGTTCTGTTGAACGTGTGATCTGCGACCCAGGCCTGCGTCAGGCCTCTGGCTCAGGGCCATGGGCAGCTGACCGCTGTCAACGGTAGGTGAAGGTGACTCCTGGATGACTCCCCAGAGACAAAGGGGATCCGTACTTTGGAGGCACAGAGAGCAAAGGAATTCAAGATGAAGAGGCGCCCCAGGTATGGGAGAGCAGCGGTCAGCCGGGCAAATGACACTCAGGAAACGGCTCAGAAGCTAATATCCAAAGGACACACGGCACATACACATCGGATGACGCGTACCTTGTATCTTGCACAGATGCAGAATGAAACACACAGACACACACAGACATACACACACTTCCCACATGCAAAAGCCACAAGATGCACAGGCTCCAGTAGGAGCCCATCCCCAGCCACCCAGGCTGGCGGCAGGCACAGAGGCTCTGGAGATGCAGGATGGAGGCAGAAGAAACCAAGGACAGTCTTAGGAGACAGCCACCGCCACCTGGTACCCAGCGGCCCTCACCGTCTGGGAGAACACAAGATGAGACAGAGTGGCAAGAAGAGCATACCAGCAGCAGCTGCCACAGCTGGCAGATGCAGAGAAAAGGAGTCTGCCAGGTTTCCACTCCTCCGTGCTCTTACCCTGGGTCTCACCTGCCATGGACCAGCCGGGCGAGGCGCAGGCCACAGGGAACCAGAGCTCAGCTGGGACAGGAAAGACACAGGGCCGGCGATTGGCGAACAGACATACACACTCAGTGAGCAGTGAATCTGCTGCTTTATTTGAGATTTCAGTCAGCATATATAGTGTTTAAAAGAATTACTTCAACATTCCATGAGCACATGAAGTCAATATCTCAACGGAAAGACAGAAATCAATATCTCAGCGGAAAGCAGATTATCATTAGATTCTACAAAACATTCCTAAGCAATCATCTTTTTAGAAATCATGACAGCTAAACTGATTACTGGTCACCATGATTGTCTCCTGTCTGCAAAGTTATCTAGTTCATCGGGTTTCACTGCCTTAGGTGCATTGCTAACACTTTTGTAATTCCTTTACCAAAGTTCTTCCACAGTTGATGTGAATTATTCTCCCAATTAAAATGAAATGATCTGACAGCAGGGCCCCCCAAATCGTATTAATAACCATGCAGCACATGACTTCAGCACTCCAACACCTGGGGTCTGGGGAGCTACGCCTCGAGGGTCTCCTGCTATGCAGGTCAGCTCCCAATTCATCCCTTCTGCGGGGGGCAGAGAGCTAGCTTGTGAAAGCTTCGTTTCACAAGAAAACGAAGCTTTCACAAGACTCCCATTTCCAGGTCAGCTCCCACACTCACCTTCTCCCTGGTGATGGCAGCCTCGTCAAGAGAGCCAGTGGCTGCTTTGCAAACATCCCTAGTCCTGGTGTGGCCGAGTGCAGAACAAGGAAGAAATTCAGGTACAATGAGGTCACAAGACTGGAGCCCTAATCCCACAGGATTAGCGTCCACAGAAGAGGAGATGCCAGCTCACTTTCTCCTCCATACAGAGCAACAGGCAGCCAGGAAGAGAGGCCAAGCCAGGATTTGGATCAGTGAGCACCTTGACCTTGAACTCCAGCTGAGAAATGAATCAGTGGTCACCTTGACCTTGAACTCCAGTCTGTGTGTTAGCTTCCACTGTGCAAGCCCCCAGCTAGTAGGAGTTAGTTGAGGCCATCTACTGACCAAGAGGGTCAGGACTGACCCTGAGAGAGAGCGCTCAGCTAAGTTACTTGAAGCCCATATTGACCTTCTCTGGAAAATAAAGAGCTGAGAATCATCCTTATGGATGAAAGGAGCCATAGATGAGAAGGCAGGAGGATTTTGCATCAAGAATAAATTTCCTCATCCCAGCAACCATTTATCTATGTAAGAAATTAAAAAAATAAAGAGAACTTTTTAAAAAAAAAGAATAAATTTCCTTCCCAAGTACATTTATGGAGTTAATGCCTCCAGTTCTCAGCGATGAAGCCATTCAAAATAGAGCTTCCTTTTTGCAATCACATTCCCTGGCAGCAGATTTTCTTGATGCTTGGCTTTGGCAAAAATAAGAATCTGCCTTCCTGGAGGTGACAGTGGGACTAGGTGGGCACTAGAAGCATCTCTGCATGCAGGGTGGCTGTGGCTTCCAGGTGCAGAGAATTGAGCAGCTTGGTTTCTGGGAGGAAGCCCTGCACACACCCACTGAGATTCTGCTGCACAAACTGTGATTTGGGGAGTATTTTTAGGCTCAGTCGTAATGGTTTTCCTTCCCAGGCTGAGCATTCTCCCAAGAACAGGTAGAGCAAATGGACGGGAACACAGCCATTTGCTCTCTGACCAGTTACCTCCAAGAAGGAGTGGATTGTTTACACAAGCCTAATGATCGCACAGATGCAAACGCCAGGCCCAGCTGTGCTAGAGACACCATATCTCTGACCACCAAGCGCTCCTTATGGGGCCATGAGCCATTTTACCTTAATCACCCAATAAGGGGAAGCATGCTTGGAAAACCAGTCCTTGACTCCAGCTTGAAATCAGCTTGAAATGGAACGTTAGCTGTGTCAGCAGGTAACTGTGGCCCGAGACCAAGGGTCTCAGGTGCTTCAGATGAAAAGGAACAGCTAGGATGGGGTGAGCAGAGGACTGGAGAGAGGACTCCAGGAGGGACAGACGTTACAACTGTGCAAGTGTGAGGTTGCTTGAGGAAGATCTCACCTGTGGGGGCAGGCGCTGTGTTGATGAGGAGGGGAACCGCACCTGGAACTTGGGGCAGGGAGGGGAATCACATTACAACTCCAGGTCCACCCTTGACAGGCTGTGTATTCCTGAGCAAGTGCCTCAACCTCCCTGTGCCTCCTTTTCCTCATCTGTAAAGTTGGGGATGATAAAAGCACCTGGCCAGCCGGGTCCTCAAGACTACATAGGGGCTCGCGACCCAATTTTTAAAATATTAGCCATGCTTGGGGCTCACACAGGAAGCTGTTGGTGAGCTCTCGTCACTGGTGTGGAGTTCGGGCTATAGGTGCAAGACACCCATTGGCTTTCAAAGCAAGATGACGCCTGGACAGGCCTCCCACAGGAAGAATCATCAACAAGGCCCGAGCATAGAAGTAGCCCCAAATAAAGAGGTCCAGGATGGCCTCAGAGCTGGAACACCCAAGGGCAAAGGATAGCCCAGGGGGGACTCTGAATGGTGGAGCTAATGAGAAGTGTATGCATGTGCCTTGAGCTGGAGTGGAGTCACGTCTGCGGGAAGGAGCTGAGGGGGATGTGGGGGTTACTGTATCTGCCCGGGGCATTCACCAATCCACAAACCATCCACCCAAAGGGGAGCTCTTGTGAATTCAGGCAACTGCGCCCAGCAACCCAGCACTTACTGCAGCTGACTGACCAGATGCTGAATGGGTGTGGCCCCCTCCAGCAGCAGCCAGCCCCCTCACAAAGACAGGTGGGAGGAGCTCGGGAGGCCCCCACCTGCCCCAGCCCATTACATAAGGTGGCATTTATTTTTATAGCTGGAAACTCTACTACCCATGGGTGGAATAGTCCTGACTTTGCCACATACCTGCAACTACTTAAGATCACTGAATGGCACTAGATGCTGGAGGATGTGAAGTTCTAAGAGCTGTGGTGCTTGAGGATAAGAATGACTCAGTCTTGAAGTCAAAATGGTGGCCACCTCTCAGTCCTGGCTGCAGGAAGCTGGAGCACAGCAGTGGATGCTCTGAATAGTAGCAACCAGACGGTAAGTGAGATTCACCTTTGGATCTCAGCTTGTCCAAAGCTGCACAGGACAAAGGGAGAGAGGGGAAAGAGGGAGAGAAAGAGTCCTGCCCTGGACCACCCTGTTCATCCTGGTCTTTCCCGCAGAGCTAGATTTTTCCAGGTCCTTTCCTAGAAGGCTGCACGTTCCCGATTGAGTCTCCCTCAACTCCTTCTGGGGGGCAGAGGGATGAACACACACAGCTAAGTAACTAGCTCGGGTCCTGAGTTCCGTGGGCTTAGACCAGGCAAACACTGAATGGCTCAAATCAGCCCATGAATCTTGACTAAAAACGTTTCATCCTTGACTTGCAGCCTGCGGTTACAGCGCAGCCATGTGAAAAGGTGCAAAGGGGTCCACGCAGGCCCCAGCAGAGCCCCCCTTCCTTCCATCTGTCGTTCTGCCCTGGGAGTCCCGGCTCAGCATCTCTCTTCCCCCCACGTCGCCCTGGTTCCTTTCCAGGTTTCTTGCTCCAAATCTGCAAACCATCTGCTGCCTCCACTCTGAGGCTCCAGGAAAACAAAAAGTTTCTCTCGACAACACATAAACACAATACGGAAGCAGGGCCTCTCCCCCCTCGTCCATCATCTGCTCCTTCTCCTTCCCAGGGGTGGCCCAGCCCAGGGAGGCCACCCCCTCCGAAGGGCTGGGGGCCAGACTAGTCATGCCAACTGCCTCCAAAAGGCCATTGAATCCAAAAACCTGGGTGCAGAGGGCCCCCTGAGGGGTCTGAACCCCAATTTTGGAGATGTCCTTGGAGTAATTATGATGCCACTGGCTCCAAGGGCATCCCCCCCCCTTTCCTCCACCACCTCCCCTCACCTCCAGTATCTCAGTCCCAGACAATCCCATCACATGAGCACTTGGCAGGTAGCCGGCCAACCTGGTGAGGCGCGGGCCAGTCAAGAAATCACCAAAAGGTGATGACCCCCCCTCCCGCAAGCTAACTTCAGCCTGGGCTCAGACTACGCTGGCTCTCAAGGTACAACCTGATCCTTGCACCCCCAAGAAGCTAGCGGAGCGGATCCCTGCACAAACAACCCCCATATCTCAGTGCCCCCCATGTTTACAGATTCTGCACCCACAGATTCAACCAACCACAGCACGGGGGGGGGGGAGAGGGGGACTGAAGTCAGGAAGGTGGGACTGAGGGACTGAGCAGAGAACAGTGTGAGTGCCGCAGCCCAGCTCAAGCCCCCTCGAGCCACGTCAGGTCCAGGCTCCTTTCTAAACTGAAACGCTGTGGGGATAGCTTGGAGCGAGGGGGAGCCCAGTCAGAGCAGAGCAAGAAGGAGGCTGGTGGGCGTGCCTTTCTGCCCCCCACGGAGATGCTATCTTATCCCCTTGGTTGTCAGAACAACACAGAATCCAGCTGAAAGGCTAGTTCAGCAAAGTCAAGAACTCGAAAGAGCATGAAGGGGGTGAAGAGGGAACATGAGGGCCTAGGCTCCGCCTACGGGAGAGGGGTGTATTAGTTCCCTAGGGCTGTCAAGAGCACCCCCTACTTTGGGCTACTTAAAACAGCAGCAATGTCTCTGCTCACAGCTCAGGAGACCAATGTCTGACGTCACATGCTGGTGGGCTGATGTCCATGGATATGCTAAGGAAGCAGCCTCTCTCCCGCTCCAGGGCAGAGGGGAGGAGCTGCCATCCTTGGCCTGCAGAGGCATCATTCCCATCTCTGCTTCCACCTCCACTGGCTCCCTGCATGTGTCTCGGTTCCTCCGTGGGTCTCCTCTTCTCAAGAGATTCTAGTCATTGCAGACTCAAGACCCACTCTCCGTCCACGTGACCTCCACGGACCGTACATCTGCAAGGATTGTTTTCCAAACAGGGTTGCAGCCAAAGATTCCAGGGGCGAGGATGGTCATTCGGACGCCGGCCATCCTGCGTGACATGTAGACAGTCCTGGCCCTTCTTCCACCTGGCCCCTTCATCCAGTTGACGTCTGTGATAAAGTCTACAGTGATGAAGCCACTACATCGGCTAAACCTGGTTGAGCAGGGACGAGAGAGTCACGCAGCGCCGAGTCTAGAGAGCCCCCAGATTCAAGGTCATGAGCACCTAGCTCTGCTCCGCATCCAAATCTACTGCTGCTCTCAGGCAAGAGATCCTTGTTTGGATTTTTAGCTTTGCCTCTTATAAGTTAAGGTCCCCATTTTAAAATCCTCTCAACAACAGCCCTGCTGCAGCTGGATGTGCTGATGAGTCCACAGAGTGACGTCAACCTCTTCACAAATCATTAACAAAAAAGACATTCCAAAATGTTTTCCTGTGTCAACACATTGAGAATGAAAAGCCATGGTTTCTCCATCTCAGATCTCACAGTTTGGAAAGCCAAGTTGGACCCGGACGACAGCAAAACTCCCTCTTGAAACCAGTACTTAATTGGTGAGCAAGGCAAGCCCATCGTGACCCTAAGCCGGTCTTGCTCAGCAAAGCCTACTTGTCTGCGTGCAAGATCTGGAGGCTGAGAGATCTATTTCAAAGGGTCTTGGAAATTTCCCTAGACGGGCTTTTCAAATTGAAAAGATTCACCCACCCAAACATGGGGATTGCATTCTTGGTGAGCTGTGCTTGGCGTGAAGACACAAAGCACGCCGAGGGGTCAGAACCACTGCCTCAGCTGGGCATGGTGGCATGTGTGTGTAATCCAAGTGCTGGGAGGCAAGAGGCCAAGGGATTGCTTGAGTTCGCGGTTTGAAACTACTCTGGACAACATAGTGAGACCTGGTCTTGAAAAAGCAGTTGGGCGCGGTGGCGGGTGCCTGTAATCCCAACTACCTGGGAGGCTGAGGCTGGGAATCACTTGAGTTCACGGGATCAGGACTACCCTGGGCAACATAGCAAGATCTAGTCTTAAAAACAAACAAAACAAAGCAAAAAAAACCACTGCGGCAAGGCAAGTTGGGGGGGGGCAGGGCGGGGGCAGTGGGGTGTCAGTCAAGTCTCTTTACAGTGAGAAAACCTGGGGTAAATCCCACCCACCAGGTCACTCCTTGGCCAAATGACCTTGACCGACACTGGCTTCTGACCCTCAGTTTCTTCCCCTATAAAAGCAGGATGATACAGCTTCCCATCGGCAGGTTTGTCGCTGGAGATTAGAAATAGCCCACATCGGAGGATTCTAGAGGCCCCAGCTGACCACGGCTAATGGTCAGTCAAGGTGCTGTCGTCGACCTCTAAGTGTTGTGTTGTTGGCGCTGGAACTGGCACGGAGGCTACCGAGAAGCACCAGCTCCCTGGGCTGGTCCCCCAAATTGTAAATACCTCCCTGTCTTCATCAGACTCATAAAAGGAAGCTATTTCCCACTCCAAGAATCCTGGCCATTTCTGGAAAGACCGCTGCCCCTTCTTCCCCTCTCCTGGGGTAACTGGGAAGAGGGAGGGCTGACTCCCTGTGCCCAAGGGGCACGTGAATGCCCTCTGCAAGGAGGTTGGGACAGGAAGAAGAAACTAAGATTCTTCTCAAACAGGAAACTGCAGGCAAGATCTCGACAAGCACTTCGAGTGCACTTACAAACTGCGTGTCTCGGCAGCTGAGGTTACTGTTCGAAACCCAGCTACCCTGTGACCCGCGTCACCACCCCGATGAGGCACAGCACCAGCCCCACAGGTGGCATTTCTTCTCGTTGTCTAAATGGACAAACCCCACGTATTTGTAACCCAAGACTCCCCACCTGTGAATGTCAGGATGGACCCTCCAAGGCTCCGAATCCCTGAGTTCCTAACAGAAGTTCCGAGCTGGTCGATGGTGCTCATCCTTGATGGGAGGACGGCCTGGGGCAGTGGACTGGGGAGATGCCAGTGGTGGGAGACCCTGGAAGCAGAGGCACTGTCTCTCCAGCGAGCATGGACCAGATCTAGGTCAGTAAACACCGCTATCGTCCAAAGTTACCACACAACCCACGGGAGACATCCTAGCTGGTAACGCAGGGGAGTGGCCGTCCGCTGTCTGACCTGGCTTGGAAGGCTGGGGACTGGAAAGATGGTCCCACTGACCATGCTGCCTCTCCCTTTAAGCACCTCTCTCAGTGTCTGCTCTTCCTTCCTCTGCCCAACATGACAGTGCCCCCTCCTTCCTCCGACAACTCGCTCTTTTCTAGCAAGGAGCCCGCTGCCTCTCATCTGGCCCTCCTCTCCGCCTTTCTGTTTGCCCAGTGACCCCGGAGAAAACCATATGAGTCAGATGTAAAAGTTAACTTTTTCCAGTGAAAAATGTTTGTGCTCCACTCAACTAACCAGGGTCTGATACCAAAGATCCGCAAAGAACTCAACACAGCTTAACAAAAGCGAAGTGAGAAACCCAGTCCAAAAAATGGGGAGAAGAGCTTGAAAGACACTTCTCCAAAGAGGAAATACAAAAGGCCAACAGGCATATGAAAAAAAATGCTCAACATCACTTATCATCAGGGAAACACAAGTCAAAACCACACTGAGCTACTGTCTTACACCAGGAAGGATGGCCCCTGTCAAAAAAAGGCCAATAACAAAGGCTGACTTGGGTGTGGAGAGAAAGGAGCAATGTTACACTGCTGGTGGGAGTGCAAACTGGTGCAGTCACCGGGAGAAGTCTGTGTGGCGGACCCTCAAACTACTGAAGAGGGAACTCCCATTCGAGCCAGCAACCCCACCACTGGGAATCTACCCAAAGGGTACAAAAACACTAAGTGAAAAGGATACCTGCACTCCTGTTTATCGCAGCACTATTTATCACAACCAGGATATGGAAACAACCCAAATGCCCCCAAATAGACAAATGGATCAGACAGTTGTGGCGTATTTGCACAATGGGATATTATTCAGCAATCAAAAAAGACAAACTCATTGTCACTTGTGGCAACATGGATGAAGCTAGAAGGGATCATGCTAGCGGAAATGAGCCAGAAAGAAGACAAAAACTGGATGGTCCAACTTGTATGTGGGATAGAGGGAAAACAAAAAAAAAAGGTCAAGAAAAAGTTAAAACAAGCTGAAATTAGAACTAAAGCATACAGCTGGGGGAGAGTGAGGGAGGGACGGAGGGAGGGAGGAAAGGAGGGAAGGAGGGAGGGAGGAAAGGAGGGAAGGAGGGAGGGTTCAGGGAGGGAGGGAGGGAGGGATCAGGGAGGGATGAGCACAAAAGATCAAGGTGACAGTTTATAGGTGATATGGTGGTGTGAGAACCCTGGGAACTACAATGTTATATGTATGTGCGTGTGTGTGTTTATAAATAAATAATTTGTCCAATAAATAAACAATAAATAAATAATTTGTCCAGTATTGATTTTTTTAAAGCCTGGCAAAATCAACCTACTTTATACAAAAGTTATTTTAACGTGGAATCAATACTGCAAAATGGAAATCTTTTTTTAAATCTTTGAAATCAAATATGTGCTTTACACTGAGAGTTCATCTCAGTGGGGACTGGCCATGATTCAGATGCGCTGGGCCAACAAGTGGTCAGCTGGGCTGTACTGATCTAGCTTGTAACCCCACTGTCTCTACCCACCACCACCCTCCATAATCTACTCCAGACACCACCTCAGTGGCTCCCGGCTTCCTCCCTCCAGTCAACCCCTCCCAGTTCCAGTTCTTAACTTCCCACCTGCACAGGAAGTCTTCTGCCACCTGGGCCTGATGTTTGCAGGCCCAGAGGAGCACCAGGAGAGCAGTGGCCTTGAGACCCAGTCATTAAACATCTACCACCACCCTGAGATGGCAAACGCACACACGGCAGCTGTTGTCCTCGAGGGCTGAGCACCAGTCTTTGGGGAAAGTCATATGAGCAAAGCCCAGGATGGACTGTGGACTCCCTCTGGACATAGGAGCTGTGGATTCATGGGGGAGAAGAACAAACTTTGTGGGGTTCAGAGAAAAGTGGGATGGGAGGCTGGGCGTGGTGGCGCGTGCCTTTATTCCCAGCCTAGGAAGGGAGGCCAAAACTAGGAATCACTTGAGTCCGCGGGTTTGAGACCCTCCCGGGGCAATATATTGAGACCTAGTCTCAAAAAATAGCTGGGCGTGGTGGTGCGCACCTGTAATCCCAGCTACCTGAGAGGCTGAGGTTGGGGATCACTTGAGTCCATGGTACTCCAGGCAGCGTGAGTCTGTGGTTTCCTGGGCAACACAGTGAGACCTACTCTCAAAAAAAAAAAAAGTGGGATGGGAGAGGTGGGCAGAGCAGCTGGCAGAGTCCCCCCCCCACAGGCCACCATGCATGTAAAAGGTTGGGGGCTCTACAGGGGAGCTAGACACTGTGGTCTCCTAGGTCCTGCTTGGCCATCTGAGCTTTATCTTGTGACCACAGAAAATGCACAGATGGGTTTTGCAAAAGCTCAGAGCAGCAAGTGGGGGCGGGGGGGTTAGAAATCCAGCAGAAGCGCTGATGAGAGCAGAAGGGAAAGACAAGCGAAGGGAGAGTGGTCAAATCTCCTCACGTGCACTGGCTACTGCAGAGAACGAAGCAAAGCATAACAGACGCGAGAGGAAACAGATGTGAAAAATATTTATTTAGCAGAAGGAGCACTGGGACTCATCAGTAGGGAGGTCTTAGAGGAGGGAGGAGGCACCTGAGGAGACACGAGTGTGAGCCCCATCATTGTGTGTCTGCTGTGGTAGCGTCTCTGGGGTGGTGATGTCTCAGGTGTGAGGCCCACGGTATGAGTGAATGAGTCTGGAGAGACAGCCAGGCACGTGGTCCTGGGGGATGAGTCAAAGGTGGCGAGAAGGTCTGGCTTTGGCGCACAGGCGCACATCTCCGTGGGAAAGGAAGTGACTTTTCCTAGGAATTAATTCAATAAAATCCATCTGCAGCATACTCCGTGTGAACTTACTCAATGCCTAATAACTTGTGTTGATGCCAAACTCATTCCCAAAAAGCTATCATTCTGTAGTGACTGAAACTCTCGAGAGAAAGATTCTGGAAGCCAACAATGAAACCTTCGCTTTTTCATATGAACCAGAACTGCTTTGAGAAAAAAAAATAACTATTTTTTAAAGTACATTCTTAAACCTTTGCTTTCCCAGCCTCCTCATCGGCTGGACCACACTCTACAGACAAAGAATTAACTACAGACTCTGACCTAGGAAACAACATGTTTGTGGGGAAGGGGGTTACGACACTCCATCACAAGAAACCTACAGGGAACTTGCAGTTCCCCTGGCCTCTGAATCACCTCTTCCTCTACCACGTGAGGACAGTGCCACCTCTTCCTCTACCACATGGGGACAGTGCCATCTCTTCCTCTACCACGTGGGGACAGTGCCACCTCTTCCTCTACCACGTGGGGACAGTGCCACCTCTTCCTCTACCTCGTGGGGAGAGTACCACCTCTTCCTCTACCACGTGGGGACAGTGCCA
>PVHY01019395.1:0-27468 GCA_004024945.1 Uropsilus gracilis | reverse complement strand
AGAGACTAATGGACTCAACACAGACTAGTAAACAACAAAGAGTGGGGTTTGAGAGAATGGAAGGGGCATCAGAGCTAGGAGAGAGGGCGAGGTACTTCAAAACCCACTTACCGAGGTTGTGCTCTAAAGAACAAAATAAACAATATTAAAAAATAACAATAAAGCTCCAAACTCCAATATAAACAAACAAACAAACAAACAAACAAACAAATAAATAAATAAATGCAATTTAAAAATAGAGTCTCTTGCCAGAGAAAGCTATGGAACAGTGGCTGGAAGTGAGATCCTTGGGACTGGGAGGCTTGGTATTAACTGGTCACTTACTGCTTATGATGTTTGGTGAGTTATTTAATCTTTCTGAATCACAGTTTCCTTAGTTATATATCTACTTATAGGATTATGAGCATTTTAACAGGAAATACAGCTAATGAGCAGGAATAATAAATAATAGAAGGCACCTTGTATTAAATCAAACAAATGATGTACAATTACAAAAAATATATAACCTTTCATTGAAGTCTGTTTGTGAGCAGCTAAGCTGAGGAGCTGTTTGGAAAACAGGCTCTACTCTGGACTCACTGGTTCAATATGTACATACTAATAGGATTTCTAGATTATTTACATAGATATGAAGGGTTGGGAAGCACTGTTCTTGGTGTTGTCCCTAGACTGATAAATATTACTTGGCACTACTTTGTGCTGTTGAAAACTCTTAAGTTTCCTTAGAAAACACTGTCACTGACAAAGTTATATAACAATGCAGATGGAGGTTAACAGCACTGGATTTGGGGTCAAGCACTACTTATTTTCTGTCCTACCCTGTTACTATCAATGTCATGTATGAGTTACTTAAACTTTAGGAGCCTTAGATATCTTTATTAACAAATGGACATGAACATATCCAACTCATAGTGCTATGAAGCTTTAAATAGAAAATGTATTAATAAAAACACTAATAATAACAAATACATAAAGGACTCAGTATTAAAACTAAAAATAGATGTTAGGATCTACAAAAAATAGTCCTTCATTGAAGGACATTTGAAATGGCCAACATAAAGAGAGAGATGAAACTATTTTCAACATTGCAAAGCTGTCAGTCATTTTTAAATTAATCTATTTGAGAGTCATTTGATTACAGTATCATCTGAATCTTTTTAGTGCATTTCAGTTTCTGATATTATTTAAAAATTCAGGAAAATGGAAACATTTCCCATGAAATATCCCATTCCAATTGTTCTTTTCTTTTTAAAAATTATTTTAATAATGAAGTACCATTGCCTTATGATATTATGTAAGTTTCAGCTACACATCATTAAAAATCAACATGTGTGTTCACAATATTAAGTGCACTAATACAATTTTTAGTCTTCCTTGTACAATTGTCTGCTTTTACTCGATTAACTCAATCTTCATCTTCTGGTAATGACTAAGTGGTCCTATAGACTGAAAGTTTGTATATATTTGATTTATGACTGGATTCTTATTGAACTTGACAATCTAGCATTTATGAAAAAGAAAAGGGATGAGAAGAGCTTAGATAATCCTGGAAGAGAATGAGATGAAGAGGTCCCTCTACCAGGCACAAGAACCTAATACAAAACTCTAACAGTTACAACAGTGTGACATGACACCCTGGATGTGGGACAGGCCAGAGAGCTCAGAGAGGCCTATGCATATTTGGGGGTTTGACATATAACACTAGTCATGTTATACATCAGTAAAAAATTATTGAACTATCAATAAATATATAAGAGTTGGCTATCTAAGTGGAAAATTATACACACACATACATTTCTTTTTTATGTCAGATACAAACTTGAATTATTTGCAGATTGTCTAATGATCTAGTGGTATGAAGCAAAACCAAGACTTTGGGGGAATATGGAGATTACCTAGGTCTTCATATAGGGAAAAATGCATTAATCAAAACCATAGAGTAAAAGACCTTGATAAACATGATTTTATTAAAATTTTAAACTGCTGTACATGAAAAGACATCAAAACATGAAAAGATGAGAAACAGATCAGGGAAGATATTTTAGTACATAATTGACAGTGTTTATATAAAACTATATAAAATACTGCTATAAATGAGCAAAAGGATAACCCAAGACAGAAATGGACAAAAAAATGTGAATATGTCTTTCATGAAAGAGAAAATGCCAATGATCAGTTAGACATCTGCAAGATGCTCATCCTGGGCAGTAACAGTAAACAGTAAAAACAAACTTAAAAATGACATAGCGATAGTATTTTTCAACCATCAGCCTGAGTCTGAAGACAGCTAGTGAAGCAGCAGTAGGAACTCTCATTGACGGTCGGTGCCCAGTGAAAATAAGCCCAGCACTCCTGAAGAATTTGGTACAACCTTGTAAAGTTAACAGCAGGACTGTTAAGTCCACACTCCTCCCTCTTTGCATTTGTCCTGGAAATGCTTATGTGCCCAAGGAGGAATTTACATCTTTATTGCAGTTCTTATTATAAAAGCACAAAAAAAAAAGGAAAAGACACAACTTATATGCTTAGTAACACAGAAAAATAGAACAAACACATTTTCTCATAGTGCTGAATACAGCAGGTAGAAAGAATGGATTAGAGGTATTGATACAGTAGACACCTCAGAAACCCAATGGTATATTTAAAAAAAAAAGATAATTGTCAAAGATATCCGAACAACAACATACCATTTGTAATTTTTTTGGTCAAATAACATTAAAATATTTCTTCATATTTATATCTGAACTAAAAAATAATCCAGGTATATGAATAATAAACAGCAATTTTAGGGTAATACTTATATCTGTATAGGGAGAGAGCTTCAGTGTTTAAGAATTTTAGCTCAGCTATGGGTAATTTTTTATTAAAATTCCTTGGAATTTTCATATGCCTGAAGAGTCTAAAAAGGAGGATAATGTCCGGAAAGTGAATGGCACCTATTAAAATATGGCTGTGATTATAAAAAAAAGGATTCAAAATTTTCAAATAAAAATTCTGATATCAAATATTTATCCCAGAGAAGAAGAAGAAATGAAAAAAAAAATCTCTTGCACCCACTTAAATCTATGTTCTTTTATGAATATGTCTACAGAGCAAATGAATCAAACAGTAACTTTTCCTGGGGACTTATTAGGAAACTAGCAATAAACTACCTACTAGAGTAAGGGGATATCTGGGGGGAAATAACTGTTCTCTAGTCTATCTGAAGAGGGAAATGAGAAAGAGAAAGAGGAGCAGGAGGAGGAAGAGGACAACTGTTCTAGATAGGTTAGGGTCAACATGAATCCTGTGATTTTAACCAGCACACCACTCTGAACATACAAATGAAACAAATCACTTTCAGAGCATACCCATTATGACCTATAACATTTATCCCATACATACCATCAAAGTTTATGGCACTCCAGTTTGAGTTTCTATGAGAAGAAAGGTATCTTGTTGAATGAATTAAGATGTGCTATATGTACACACACATACATAAGATGTGCTATATGCACACACAATACACAACAGAACACTATTCAGCATCAAAAAAGATAAACTCTCCATTAGCAGCAACATAGATGGAGCTGGAAGGGATTATGCTAAGTGAAATAAGTCAGAAGGAAAAAGCTAAATATCAGATGGTTTCGCTTGCATATGCAATAGAGAGAAACTGAACACAGGATTGGGAAAAAGACAAAACATGGAAGTGGGCCATTGATCTGAGGCAGGGGAGGGATAAGGAGAGATGTCAAAAGAGGGGTAGATAGAACATAAGGAATGGTGCAGACAGAAATGTGTGCTATGCTGGCTGGAAAACTACAGGAATAGCACCTGAGGGAGAAACCAAAAACCATTTCAAAATTAACAACAGTGTAAGAAAATAAACTCATTTATTAAGAAATTAGTAAGAAATTGTTACATTGGAGAATTTTGTTAGAAAAATTAATAAAAAAGATATCTGGGGTAAACTTGGTTTGAAGGAAAGTCAAGAAGAGTGGGTAAAGGTGATGACATGGCTTTTGGTCAATAACCAGGTAGGAAATGCTTTGCAAGCATAGCAGGTTTGCCCCTTGTTTTCAACAACACAGTTGCATTTGCATGGCATTCAGGCACAGGTAGGCATGGCTATTTGTGAATAGCCCTGACCTCTTTCTGTCCAGCCACCCAGAGAGCTAAAGGCCATAATGGCTCTTCCGACTGTAACGAATCACACTGTGCCCAACTGTGCCTCAGACACTGGCTGAAAAGTTCCTTAATATAGTGCAGCTCATCATCCCACACGTCCTGCAAATTGACTGGACATGTGACAGAGACCGGCTGATGCTCAGTAGAACTGTTCTCTTTCTCCCGGCTCCTATGTAGCTAGACCCTCCTTACAGTTGCTTTGTGATCAGATGATTGGGCTTTTTAATTTTGAATTTTTTAATATTTATCTTAAAACTTTGGTTTATTGAGGTTATTTTACATCATTGTTTTGTATTTTAGAAGTATTACATCATAATTCTCCAACTATCCTCACCCCTTCCTCTTCTCTTCTGGTTGCCTCAGTTCTTTGTATTTTCCAAATAATGCATATTAAATTACATAAAGTCAGTTTATGCCTTTAATCTGCTCCAGAGGTTATAGGCTCAACTCTCCATAAATGTACACCTTACTGCCCACCACCACCTCCCCAAAAACCCCCCACCAAGTTCTACTGGGCCCCTTTCCTCCCCCACTCCCACCCACTAGCCTCTTTGGCTGCCTCAACTTTGCGGTCAAATGTTGAGTGCTTATTATTTGTTTGGTTTTGGTTGACTTTCTGCTAAGTTTCTTTATATTCCACAGACATGTGAGACCATTCAGCATTTGAAATGACTGAGTTTGGCTAATGGAATGTGGGGGCCTTGCCAAACCTTGTCATGAATCTCCTGAGCAAATGTATTTTCTCCTCAGCTCCTAGCCAAGCTTTGCAAGATGCAGAATCACATCAGGGAAGGAGCTTGAATTTCTGAGTCACTACTTGGAGCAGAACCTCAGGGAAAGCCCTTTAACCTACATAAACGATGATGAGAGTGAAAAGTAAGCTTTTGCAGTATTAAGCTAATGAGGTATGAGGTTATTTTTTATCATGTGATAGAGCTCAGCATAGTCTGACTAATACAGAGGCAATTCCAAAAATCAGGCTTCAAAACTGTTCTCAACAATTCTGGCATCATCACAATCAGCTCATCGACTCTGAGACAGTAGTGAAGGACAATCATTGTCAAGTAGGTGAAGGTAGTGGATTTGCTAAAATTATTATCACTTTAGAGTGATATGAATTTGTGCAAAATGAGGTATTTCTTATTCTATAGAGTCACATGATTCCAATGTTGTATATAAAATATTCGTTTGCTGAAAGCTAGATTCCTCCTGAACAAAACTGGACCTTGAAGTCAGGTCAGGATTTGAGTAAGGAGAAGAGAGGACAAAATTCTGGTATAAGGGAAGTGAAAGCACAGAAAGGAAGTTCTCTATTGAGGGAGGGAAAGAGAAGGAGCTCATATAAAAGAGTAAGAAACACTCTTTCCTCCTCTCCTCCCCACTTTAATACCTAAACAAGACAATTACAAATCTCCAGATCTTACAACCTTCTCCTGGTTTGAGAGATACAGATTTCACTTAATGTCTCCACTTCAGGACTCTATGTGCATTTCAAATTGTTTTTAAGTGCAAAGAGGTTTCTGGAAGTCATTATACCAACAACTAATGGTTTTAGTGTATTTAACCTGTTCGGAGACACAAGCTCAGCACTTTCTCAAACAAGGACGGGCAGCATCAGCATCTCTGGCGAGCTTGTTGGCAATGAAGAATGTCAGAGGTGGACTGGCTGAATGTCTGTGTTTTATTGAGAACTGTGGGTTATTGGCATATATTTGAATTTGTGAATGTGCTGAGGTTTGAGAAGCACTGTTGCTTTGTATCTCAAATCCCACAAACATTCTCTGATTTCATTTATATCTTCTTACTTCAAAAATCTGCAAGCATTTCATATTATCCTTTAAAGCGGAGACTTTAGAAGGCATCATTCCAGGAGGTAGTATTTGCTAAGCATTTATCATGTTCGTCATAGACACAGGTATTATTATAAACTCCATTTCAATGGATAAGTAAAACAAGACTCAGAGATAAATTTATCCAAAAATACAAGCTAATATTAAATACATTATATAAGGGAGTGGGATAAAACTTGTACCAAACCAATCTGAGATTTTTGTGCCACCCTGGCTATCTCCTTGCACTGTGAGAAAAGTCATGGGCAGAAATTAGATTGCCAGTGACAGACCAACCTGACTGGAAGTACACACTTAATGGAAAGAATGGCAGGGTGACCTGAATTGTCTGGAAAAGCAACTGTGAAAGGAAATCCTTGTAGAGGTGAGCCAATGAATAAATATATATTTAAATACCACAATTGCCATTTCTTACACAGGCAAATATACCAGCATTGGTATTTAAAAATGTGAACTTGAACATTGTCCAAGAGCTTCAGGGAGTGGAGCCCACAGGCTGTTTGTATCTCTTTCTAAGAAAGAATATATATTGTTATCTAATTATGTCCTAATTTATTACCTTTATTTAGTCAACAAGACAAGAATTAGGAGTTTATCTAACATGGCACAGTAGAGAATAAAAGACAAAGTGTTGTGGCTTTTAGAATTGCAAACCAATTCTGTTGCTGAGGAGCGCTGTTCTAACAGTTTAACACCGGAGTTCTCAACCCTGGTGTGCACCAGTGTCACCTGTAGAACTTGTAGACATGGATTCTGGTTTTTCCAATTCAGTAGGTCTGGGAGGGATCACAAGGTTTTGTGTTTCTAGTAAGTTTCTATAGCACACTAATGTTGCTGCTCTGGGGCCCACATCTTGAGAACTACCAGGGAAGTATAATGTTCTAGATTATCGTGTCAAACCCAAATACTAGGTTTTAAGTTGCACACAGGAAAAGGAAATCTTACTCTGGTCAAAGGAAATGAAGCTTGATGACTGGAACATCAAGGTTGTCTACACTGCAGGCTTCCTTAGGCTAAAATTGTGTTATTTTTTTCTGAGCAATCTTCTTGCCTTTAGCTAGATTTCAAGAAAAAGATGAGAATCAGGAGATGAACCTGTGTAAGCTTAAGGAAGGCCCAAGTTGGCTTCTAGGGGCCCCTTTCTGCCTCTTTTTTGGTGCATCAAATTTTCTTGTAGCTCCTTCCTTCTATCTCTGCTCTCACTCTTTGCCTCACCCTCAGCCCATTTCATCAACATGTATACCTCATGTATACTGTATACAGTATACTAGCATATATACTGGGTTCATTTTATCCTATATCTTCAGAATAACTCCATGATATTATTATTATTATTATTATTATTATTATTATTATTATTATTATTATTATTATTATACAGAGGAAAAACTGACAACTGAAATAATTTACAAATATCTCCCAAAAGTAATAGATACTGAAGTTGGGTTCAAATTCAACTTTATCTGATCTTAGATCTCATCTTTCTCTGCATTACTCCCAGCAGGCCAGTGGTTGTCTACTAGTGACATTTTGTAGCCCATCTCAGACCCTTTAAATCAGAACCTCAGAATGAGATCTAGGCAGTGATGTTTTTAATACAATTTCTGCAGGTGTCAGATGTGCTGTCAAGATTGACATTTGCTTTTATATAGCTGTGTGATTCCATTATGGATGTGTGTGTGTGCATATATAAATGTATGTGTATCTATAAATACTATTGCCACTATTGTTACCCTCACAGGTTTCGGCATAATCTCCCAAACCTACTAAATCTGTCTCTGACATTGACCCAAAGAAATGGTATATTGATCCCGTAGTCTCATATTTGGGGGTAATTGCAGATCTCAATAGAGGAATAGCTTTGTTTAAAACATCTAAAAGCTGTTTTAACAGGTGGGGAAATAAGTTTTGAAATAAACAATTTTCACAGCACAGTAGATAGGTTTAATTGTAGAAGTAGAAACTCAAGCTCTCTGCATTGTCTACTCTTTAAAAGAGATGGGTCTTGATGGTTAGTCAGCTTTCTCTGACAATTTTTTATTAAAATATTTACTTTGTCTTTTGGGATGGCATAGTTATTTCTAGGGTCTCACTCAAAAACTGTTCTGTTGATCTGACTCACTAATTCCCAGGGGAATTCACTGTGTACTTCTAAGCTTGATGTGAAACCAGTGTTCTTGTTATTTCGTCTTTTATCCTGACTGAAAATGAAGCAAATGATGTAAAATTTTCTTCTCAGGCTGAGAATGATTCTGCCCATCTAGATAAGCAATTAAAGTAACTTGTCTCTCAAGGAATAATAGTCAAATGTTGTACAATCAGGCGAAAATAAGATATTAGAAAATCTGAGGACTTTAGAATCACACAAAACCAAATACAAATTCTGGTTTTGTCCCTTGTTAAATGTGTGAACTTAAATGAACTTGATGTCTCCAAGTTCTCGTTTTTATCAGAAAAGGGTGACTTTTGATATATACTAAAGTCAATTGTTGTGAAGCTTACTACAGAGCATATAGCATACCATCTATGAACAACAATTATTAGTATGTGTATTAAAATACTGGGGGAGCCAGACATGGTGGTACATGCCTTTAATCCCAGTTACCTGGGAGGCTGAGGCCTAAGGATCACTTGAGTCCATGGGTTTGACACAACCCTGGGCAACATAGCAAAGCCTAGTCTCTAAAAAAAAATCTTGGGGGACTTAGATTTTTACTTCAAGGCTAGACAATTCCCCTAGAATTATATATTCCATGGGTTGGAGTTATAGTTACCCTGTACATTAGTTTTCTAACTCAGTGCATTGAAACATCATTACTTGATTTCCCTAAATAATGAGAGACTTGGAGTCAACCTCATAGCCTCCTCCTCTTTTACACCTCTTCCTCTCTACCATAAGTGAGTTCTTTGTCTGGTTTCTTAAATTCATCTCTCTTCTATTTTCACAGGTTCCCACATAAGTAAGGTTTCCTTATGCTTCTTTTGTCTAGACAAGTGGCAAAGCATCAGTTCAGGAATGTATTCTTCACCAGCCCTCGCTGTCTCTTGGGCCCCAAGCCCATCTTATGTGCTGCTGACAAAGCTATTTTTAAGATACACCTTTGATGGCCTGCTATTGCTACAGAATAGAATGTGAATCTTATGCATGGAAAATGGGTAATCTATGTTCTAATTTCTGTGACTAGCAACCTAGTTTCTAATCAATCCCATATTCTTGGTACTGCCACCATTCTAGTACACTGAGTGATTCAGCCCAGTGAAAAATTTCCACATTCCTTCAATGTATCCTTCAGAATTCCGCTGCTGTCTGTTCATGTGTGCTGTGATTATACCTGGCATTTCTTTTTCATCCTCATCTATTCCATTTATTCAAGTCATACAAAAGCCAGTTCCACGAGTAGACTCTCAGGGCCATTTTCCACAGATCTCCAATCACAAAGAACTGTTTCTTCAACATCCCTGCCTCATTGTCTAGAAATCACTCTGGAGATTGGGCATGACCATTGTCTGCACAGGTTTACCTCCTCCAACTTCAAATTCCTAAATGGCTTTAAATGTTGGAGCCAAGTCTTAGTCATTCTCTTATTCCAGATAAGGAGTAGTTCAGGTATTATTGGGAATCAGGTGATCACAGCAGATTGTGACACATGAGGAGTGGGATCTTTCCATTCACTATTGTGTTCCTGGTACATTGTACTGTGTAAATACTCAATAAATATTAGTTGAATCAGTGAGTGGATAAATGGGGAGAAATTTAGAAAGAACTATACAACCTAGAGTGGTTTTTATTATTTTCCATTTAGCTTTTATTGCCATTCATAATTTTGTCTGATATTGGCTCTATTTTTCAGCAGGATAGAATGTTGTCTTTTTTGTCAAAAAACAATGGAAGATAAAACCTTCTCCCAAAAGTGAAATGTTAATCATGCTGAAGACAGACAGCTAAATCCAGAAGGATATATACAGTACACATACACACACACACACACACACGCACACGCACACACACACACTCAATTTGCATGAGCTGCAATACCATAAAAATTAAAGGGGAAGCTATTTTCCTATACCAAGTAGCTATCAAGAGGCCATCTGTAGAAGTAAAGTCCCTTCAACAAAGAAGATGCCAAATTTTATGTGAGCTAATAGCAACAGCTGGTACAGAGACTTATACTTTCCTATTAATTATATTACAAAAAGGCAAAACCCTCAGTGAACTGTGGAGACATAAAAACTAATAAGGGCCACAGAAGCACATCAACAGAACCTGGAAGAAGAAAATACAATCTGATATAGGAAAGAATTAAGACAGTATTTAGCCAGGTCAAAGCTCTATAAGTTTTTTAAGGATGATGGACTTCAAATTAATATTGGAAACTCATCAATCACATTGCATTAAAATGCAATGGACCACAGAGAGGCTAACTCAGACTGCCTCTCTGGCTCAACAATAGATCTTACTACAGGAGTCGCTGACAAGACATCTTACTTCCAGCCAGCAAATAGGTGAGCATCATCAATGGCCTTTAATCTGTTTTAATGACCAAGCATTATGTGGCTGTATATATGCTTCAGAAGAACACATCTCTTTCTTCTATATTATTGTGATTAAATATTGTATCTTTCCTTTTTCTTCCTAAATTAAGGAAGCATCTTACTGCAGGCTGGCCTTCAGAGGCTTCAGTGTATCCTTTTCTCCCATCTTTTATAATCAAGTTAGAGTGACATTGATACCCCAACAGCCATCTCTGTGCTCTCACATCTATCTCCCCATGTAGAAGCCCCTCACCTCTCACCTTAAGCAAAATCCCCTGACCTGACACAGGGGTAACCTCATACTGCAGGAGGGTGGTCATAGTTCACTTCCCTATCCATAGCAGTTGTCCAAGGAGAGAGCAAAGTCAGGGCAATCTTAGCCCTTCCCTGGGTTTTTCAAGATGGTTTGAGAGGAAGAAAGCTTAATTCTTTGCTCAGTGAGGAAGCTATATGTAAGCTTAGAAATGCCATTATCCATGGCTCTAACCTAGTGGCAGGACTGAATCCAACATCCAAAGAGAAGGAGGGTCACAGGAAAGGAGGGAGAGACAGAAGCCTGTGACACAGAGGCCCTGTTCCAGAACCCTCAGACTCAGCCTTCTCCCTTTGGGCACAAATGACAGTCCAATCCACAACACTTAAAACTCGTTCCACTTATTGCGATTTAACAGATTTCTATCTCTTGTAACCAAAAAGAGTTTCATTAAATAAATGATTATTGTTCCTTGATTTCAAAGTTCAAAACTGGGGGAACAATTTTCTTCTTTTTTGTTTACTGGATTGACAGTGTTAGAGAACAAACCACTCTCCCTCTCATTTGTCAGACAGCACTGCCTTGCCTTCTAGCATTTGCAAGGCTAGGTCCTATCATGCCTCCAGGCTTTTGTGCTTCCTGTTCCTTTGGCCAGAAGGACTTTCCCCATCAACTTTTGAACCTGACATATTCTCAGTTTTTTGAGTCTCACTCAAATGTCACATTCTCATGTAGGCTTTTTCTGTCCACCTTAAGCAAAGTTGTCCTTGCCAATAATTTTTTTTTTGGTGTGTGTCCCTGCTTATTTCCTTTATCATATGCATCCTAAAATGGATTTATTTCACTTTTCCAACCTCTTCTTCCACAAAAGTTAAGCTGCTTGAGGACAGGAGCCTTGTTTGACCCTCATTGCTTCATCCCTGTGCCTGGAAGAGTATCCAACTCATAGTAACTTTTTGACATTTGCAAAATGTCATCACAGTTGCAATGCAATTATTATCAAGGTAACAGTGTAATACTAACTGCATGGTTACAGGTATTATTATGCTAGTAAGCTCGAGCTGCCTGTCATCTAGAAGAGTGTGAAGCAAAAAGCCAGAGTTTAACTGAGTGGATTATCTGTTGCTGTGTTTTGTTAAGACACTAGGTGGCAGATGACCTTGCTCTTGGATACAAACGGGAGTAATCAGCCTTAGCGTACTTTCCAATATTGGTTAACTTTCTCTGGGGACAGTAAATGTCATAAAAGATTTTAATGAGCTGGTAGGATGGCAAGAGTTGTGATAAGGCTTTGGACTTGGTCTATGAAAAGCAACATATATTCTAAAATGTTCACAAAGGAAAGGTGAAACACAGGAATTTACAAAGCTAATCAACTGGAAAGATTAATGTGATCTCCAAGTACTACCAAGATGGGTAATTTCTATACAATAAAGGTGAAATTGTTATTTTCAGAGCAGTAAGAGATCTGTATCAATTGTATTAGTAATCTAATTTAGTAAATAATTGATTGTATCTTTTTTTTTTCAGCTTAAACATGGGGAAGGTTTTTAAAACAATCTTTCAAATGTGAACTGATTAGAGAATCTTGTTTCCCTGGTAACCTCCCATCAGAGTCCTGGGCTCGAGGATCCTCTGTTTTCTGTTTAGTTCACAGACTGTTGTAGCAAACAATAAATTGAGGAAGACACATGAGAGTATATTATTTAGGTGCTTTCTTTAACTAAACATAACAGAAATGCTTGAGTCACTTACTGCTACATAAAGAAATTAGAATACAAAACGTGAGAAGCACTATAAATTCTAATAAATATATTTCCTTCCCATGTTGTAATGATTAACATGTGATAATGAGGAAATTAATAGGAAGAGCATGGGAGGAGAAGCAACCAGGAAAAAGGGAGAACAAAAGGGAGAGTAAGGAGTAAGAGATATTAAAATATATGGAAAAGAGACAGTTACACAAAATGAAGAGACCAGAGAAAGAAAGGAAAGGAAGAGGAAGAGACAGTCACAGCAGAGATAAATGAAGAGAGATGCAATGGGACTCACAGAATAGAAGAAAAGAAGAAGGAATGCACAGAGAAACTAAAATTCAGAGGAGCAGGAAAGAGGTTTACTAGGTTTTGAGATATTTTCATGTAAGACTGAAAATATCAGTCTTATTTTCATCTTTAATCTTCAGAATAAAATCATCTATTATTTGTTGCCCTTTGAAATGTTCATTAATCACTGAATCACTGCTTACTTCTCTTTAACTGCACTGCTATTTATACCTTAGAAGTTTTTGTTTTTCAAATAAATGTGAACCATTTTCAAATAAATGTGAACCATTTCAAGAAGAGGTTTCATATTTATTCAGATGCTTAGAGTGTTTGGAAAAGATGTACAGAGAAGAAAGAAAAGCAGGTGCCATAGATAATCAGATTTTTCAGGAAACTGAGACCTGGACAATCTCTAAATAAGAACACATTCTTAGCCATCAGCCAACTTAGCACTAGGTCAGTACCAGAATTCTGTTGTTCATTTATTTTTCTCCATTCCTATCGCTTGAATTTCCATCATTGCTTCCACAGCTCTACCCACTATTAATGATTTTCACTCTGTTTCTGAACTGAAACTTGGCAAGATGGAGGATTCATGCTTGGTCACTCACCACCATAGATACTCTTTCTGGGCACAGCTCTTAATTGAAGCCACATCAATCAATTGAAGCAATCAAAGATTGCCTGCCCTTGAGATATGTATTAAGCATGATCATGGCAGAAGGACTATGGACTTGCAGTATAAATGAGAGACCTTTCTGTGTTAAAGTGTGTGTGTGGCAGTTACACAGAATGGGGGAATAGGGCATAAAACTGAAAACCACCTTAGGTGGAACAATGCATTCCACTCTTGCGCATCAGGCACCACACTCTTTCCCATTTGGACATCTGGTTTCGCTAGTATCCAATCAACCTAATTGAACCTCTGCATGTACTCATCAATCCCAAGCCAAGTTTTCTCCCTGTATCTAGAAGAAATTATATGTATCATTACAAACTTTCATTTTAAAGTCGATGGTCTATAAGTTTATTTTTTTAATAAAGCTCAATTAATGAAGCAATAATCTAGAAAATTTTGGGTAGGGAAAAAAGAAAATGCTCTTAGAGGGAATGGACTGAAATAAAGAGGGAAGGGAAAAGGATTTCTTATTAGTGAGAAGGAGTATGTCTATAAGCAGTGGGTGAATCTGTACCCAGCTCTGTCATAAGCGGTAGCATATTAAGGAGAGAACTATGGGGTACCCTCCCTTAAAGGCTCTGGAGTCAAGGTTCCATGTACAGTCACTATACTCACCCTGCAGGCAGAGAACTGGATCAAATGCTCAGGTCCCTCTAATACCCATCAGGGTTCTACCTGCTCTGTCTGCAGGAAGCTCACTTGTACCAGCCCTGGGCCTTCTCAGGGTCCCTCCCACCTTGCAGGGGAGCTGGGGTCTGCAGGCAGGTCCCATCTTCACAGAAAATTTCCAGTCTGGCTCCAGCAGTGGACCCCCAGAAACACAGTCCAGGGTACCCCAGGTGTGCCTGCGAGGTTCAGCTGCCCCCAGCTCAGGGCTACATGGGGCCAGCCAGCCATCTTCTGCCCACAGCTGGTGAGGTTTAAGCTGGAGTCTCCCAGGTTCCCTCCCAGTAGGGCCTGGAGTCAGGGCTCTACCTGTAGCCATTAACTCACACTGCAGGCAGAGTCTGGATCCAGCCCTCAGGCTCCTCTAATAAGAGGCAGATTGCTTCTTGTGGTGTGTGCACTGGATCTAGGCCTTCCCAGGCTTCCTTCCAGGAACCAGTGGATCCAGTGGTTGACCAGCAGGCCCCAGCAAGGACCTGTGGGTCTGGGTCAACCAGAATACCCCCTCCACAGCAGTCCAAGGGGCCTGAGTTTTCCCAGGCTTGCCACCAACTCCCTGACCCTGGGAGACCAGCTCTGCCTGTAGCCTACTACCCACCACTCTAGGGGTGAAGGGGATCTTGTTATCAATTCCCTCCCACCAGGGAGCCAGGAGTCTGCCAGCTGGCCCCATCCTCATCACAAAGTTGCTGGTCATCACAAAGTTGCTGGTCATGCTACAGCAACAGGTCCCTGGGAACATAGGAGTGCCTGGGATCTGCCTGTGTCAGTAGTACCTGACTCAGGGTTGTGGGGCCTGCTGGCCATCTCTCACTGCCCATAGCCAGTCAGTCTCCAGGCCCAGAGGTTCCCAGTTTCCCTCCCCAATAAACTTGGAGTCAAGGTTCCATCTACAACCATTACACACACCCTGCAGTCACAGGTCGGATCAAACCCACAGGGCCCTCTAATAGCCCTGAGGGTTCTTGGAGCTCAGTCTGTAGGCAACTTGCAGGCACCCTGCCCTAGGCCTCCCTCCCAGGAGACAGTGGACCCAGGGGTCGACCAGCAGACCCCCTCAGCACCCAGCAAGTTCTGATCTTTGTTGACCAGAATGTTCCATCCACAGCAGGCTAAGGAGTCCCAGGTTCCTCAAGCTCACTGCCAGCTTCCTCACCTTTGGAAGCCTGCTCTGCCCACAGTCCACTTCCTGCTCCTTGGGGTGGGCCTCCTTTACCTTCAGACTCCTTTCACCACCCCAGGGCACCTGTGATCTGCCTAGAAGTCTTCCAGTCACCTTCTCAGGACTATGGGAACTGCAGGCCATCTTGCTCTGCTAGCAGCCAGCCAGATTTGGGTGGGGGTCTCTTAGCAAGCAAGTAGAATATTTCTTTATCTTCATGAAACCTCACTCCAAATTATCAGATTTGTGTGGATCATGGTGGACTTAGGTAATGTAGTTGACAATGGCATCCATGATGGATTTTAGAATGGAGACCCCAGAAATTCAGAGGAAAGATAAAAATGTTTTATAGGTGCCATTTAAGACAACCTGGTTTTTATCAAACTTGAGTTGAGAACGGGTTCTGGTATTTGAAATGAGATTCCTTACAATCTGCTTAAATGAATGTTTGAATTCATATTTTATCTGAGTTAGAGAAAATTTTTTTAAAAAGGCTATTTCTTTGATCTTTGAATTTGGAGATTAAGCTCATTATCACCTCTATTAATTTGCATACTGGAATAACAGTGAATACAATCGAACTGAGGATGGATGGCAGCGACACCACCAGATTACCCTTCTTTCCAACCTCCTAAATTAAGAGAAGACTTGATCAAATTATGGTTTTTATATTTGTAAAAGAGAAAGTGGATCTGTCTGACAATTTAAACATTTGTTATAAACATAATCATAACTCAAAATCTCACAAACGTTACATCCCAATGACTGCCTTTATCATCTCAAGTTCTCTCACAAAAGCACCATATACCTGGAAGTCTAGTAGCAATAGGAATTTATTCCTCTCTAGCATTAGAGTGAGTTCAAGTTGGGGGTGCATGTATGGTCTGGTTCGGATGAGCTGGCTTACAGATCGTTGACTGCCAGGTATATCACCGCAGCGCAGACAGCAGCAAGGAAGAGGAAACATTCATTTGACTCTTGTAAAGATAACCATTTCACTTTCATGGAGACAGAGAGGTAGGGCAATGCTCATTGGTTTATTTCAGGGCATCCTGATCTGATCCCTGTGATTTCAGCTCAGAGACTGCAGAGAGGAAGGGTGGAAGTGGAACTAGAGATTTGCATATCTTGCCAAGGAAACCAGCCCTAGAGAAAGGGGTGCTGGGGGAGGGTTTGGGTGAGTGGGACCTCCCTCTGTTTGGTCCTGGACATGGCAGAGGCTGAGTTCTGGCAGCTGACTGGCTTGTGAGCAGCTTTGGGTCCCTATCTCTGCTTGAACGGAGTTACGGGAAAAGGCAATAACAGTCTCTTCTGTATTTGGGAAAAGGAAAATCAATAGCAAAGTGCATATTTTCCTTTAGTTTAATTCTTAGCTTCCATGAGGAGTCAAAGCTTGTTTATAGGATTGGTTTACAGTTTTGCTGCATTTCAGCTATAATTCGAACCAATTCTCATCCAACAGCTGTACCTGTCCTTTACTACAATGAATTCCCATAAAACCAGTGTTTGGACACAGAACTAGAGAATGTGAAGGGAAAACAGAGATGCCCTGCTAATGAGTGAGCTGATTTTCTTGCTGCCATCCCCTGTGGACAGACTCCTTCCTCTTCCTCCCTCTCCCTCCTTCTCTGTCCTTCACCCTCCTCCTCCTTCTCTTCTCTCCCCTCCCTCCCTCCCTCTTCTCCTTCCTTCCTTCCCTCCAGATGCCCATTGGGATGACTCAACACTGGCTCTGAACCACATCACTGCTTTGATCTCACTTTATTCATTTATAGAGGGATGATGTCTGCTTAGGAGGATTCCATGGAGAACCGAATGAAAGCATGTATGAATGTCCTTGCAGAGAGAGAGACTCTCAGTAATTATTTAGTATGAAATAAAGAAGGAAGGAAGAAGGCAGTGGCTTAAGTGTTACACGGTTCATGGAAAAATAAATCACTCAATGGAAGGTTTATTGGGTGGTAGGCTGCGAGGAGGCTGAGTCAGAGTCAACTAATGAAGGAATGTGATGTTGTAAGGTTCAGGCTGTCACTGCTGCTGCTGCTGCAGATGATATTGGAAAGAGATATAAGACTAAAGCTCTAGCTGATGGTAATTGGAGGAACTCCCTAGACACTTTCAGTGGCTGGGACAGTACCTTTTGCATCCTGCTTGAAACTAACTCCAGTCTGCATAATTATAGCCTGACAACAGGCCCCCTCCAGATGGTTTTTATAAAAATATTTTCACTTTTGTACTTTTTTTGTTCACATAGGTAAGTGAGGAAAAGACAACAGTTTCCAAAGAAAGACAGTTTCCTTTTCTTTCCTGGATCAGATGGGTCAATTCTTGGGCAGTATCTGGTATGAGCAAAGCATTGATAATACATGGAAGTGGAAAGGTAGTATGGAAGTATTTTTATAATGCTTACTGATGGGGATTTCGTGACACTGAGGACTATAGATCCATGAAATCTTAAAGTGGAAGGCAGCTGTATCCTGATTGTTACTACCTAATATGAATCAAACTGTATCTTCTTTCCCCCCAAAACTGACGTATTGAAGTGCTAACCCTTAATGTGATAGTATTTGGAAGTATCTTCTTTAAGGAGTGGATTGAGCTCATGAAATCACAAGGCCTGGTCCAGTAGACTGATGTTTCTGTGAGCTCTCCCTCCACATGCACACACTGGAGATTTGATGTGAGGACAAAGGAAGAGGCAGCTGTCTTTAGGCAGGGAAGAGAGAACTCCCCTAAGTCAGTGTTCTACACACAGTGCTGTGGATTGGTCAGATGGAGCTCTAGTCTCCAGGGCTTGTCTTAAAGACCCTGCTGTGATTCACATGGGGCCAAGAGGAAGAGAGTGTCTCATAGTAAGTTCTCTCCCACATGTGGTTACATGGGGTTTTTATTGGTACAGCTATGTGGTTACCAAGAGCTCTGCAACACCAATCTTGTTTCATATTCTCTGTTAGTTTCCGGATACTGCTGAATCAGATGACTACATTATCTTGCAGCTGAAAACAACACACTTATACTTTCATGGATTTAGAGATCAGAAGTCCAAAATTGACCTGAATGGACTAAAGCCAAGATGTTGGCAGTTCCTGCTAGTGGTTCTGAAGATGGAATCTGCTTCTTTGCCCTTTTCAGCTTTTAGTGGCTGCCTGTATCCTTTGGCTTGTGAAAGCATCATCTTCAGAGTGCTTGGCTCCAGTCTCTGCTTTCATTGCCATCTCACCTTCACATCTGACTCTGACCCCTCCCAGGTCACTCTGATAAGGGCTGCTGTGATTAGTGTGGGTCCACTTGGATGGTGCAGATAATTTGCCCTCTTCAATAATTCCATCTCATCTATATGCCTTTTGCCTTTAAGATAGTATTCCCAGATCTTGGAATTAGAACATGAGCATATTTGGAGGAGGCATTTTTCTTACAACTCACTACTCCTCCCTCCCCACCCTTCCTTGGCACAGATGTGCATGGAGCCCATTCCCATTTGCAGCTTTCTGTGATCTCATTATTACTGTGCAGAGTTTCTCCTTGACATCCAGGCCAGGGGAACAAATAGACAGGGACTCTGATAGTCTAGGACACTTAGTTGTGAATGACACAGGAACTGGAGGTATCAAAGAATCTAGCTAAGGATAAGATGATCTAGGTCAAGGGATTTATTTCATTGGGTTGGAGAAGAACAGACAGACAATGCACAAAACTTAGATAAAAGCTTAAATGGAGAACCAGGACAAACATGTGAAACAAAATAGAACTGAATTCAGCTTGATATAGAAGAGCCAGGTAACAAAATTCACATTTTAAGTAATGTGAACACAAGATGTCAAATGGTATTGGAGAAGTACGAGTAGGCTTCCTGGAGGGGATGACATGGAAACTGAGGTCTGGTTCTGGGGACCCACCTTCCTTGACTCTACTACTCCATTGTTCTCGAGGACTGAAGTCCTTTGTCCTTTCATTGCCCTCTCCTGGGTTCTGGAGTTTGCTACTGATTCCCAGCTTTCCTGGTGGCTAAGCCCCAGGTCCATGCATAAAAAAAAAAAGACCTGTTTGAATGGGGTCTGGAGAACCAGGACAATTCCTGGCCTTGTGACTGAGCTTAGGCCATATGTTAGGACCATCAGTGACACCTTGAGACACTAAAGATGCCCTTACAGAAATCATACATTTTCCTACCTTAATATGTGGAGGTGCTAAGAGTTGGAAAAGATGATCATATTCCTTGCTCCTTATTCCTTTGTCCTGCACTCTAGACAAGCTTTAGTTGGAAGAGAAAGCAGGTCCTTTAGCTTGTAACTGCCACTGCTTTCTAAGCCATAGATTCAACATGCTTATATTGACTGATTTTGAGTTTTGCAGAAAGCTCATGATTATGGGTCCACTGAAATTCTGGGCTCCAGGAATTGCAAATATTTTCTATGTAAGGGCAATAAGGAATGACTGGTTCACACATTGCCTATATCACCTCTGCTCAAGTGTACACTCCACTGTTCCCTGTAGCTTCACTTATAAAGATAGTATTATTAAGGATTTTAAGACAGTGCCAGTAAAACATTAAAGCAAAGATTGGGGCCTTTCAGAGCAGAGGGCACTGAAAACATGTGGAGCTGTTCCTGATGACAACAGCCTGTGAGAAGCCCCACTATTCAGACATGTGCCAGGTTCTGTGGGAACACTTCACTAGAAAGGGAGAAGAGCAAATGATCTACAGGGATGTGATGCTGGAGTTGTAGTTTCAAGGATGACAAAGGTTTAGACAAAAGAGTGAAGGAGGAGGAAAGCATTACTGTAGGAAATAGCAGGTGTGAAGACACCAAGACATTCAAAAGTATTGTCCAATGGGGACACTACAACTGCTTAAAAGGATTGGAATGCAGATGAATATGGGATAGAAAAGGAATCTGAGTCTTACTGAGTCCTAAAGAGATGTGAGTGCCAAATGAAAGAATTTTACTGTCCATAAATCTATGAAATGTTATTGGAGCAGTAGAAACAGAAAAGTGACAGAAATGTAATTGCATATTCACAGGGTCTCTCTAATAAGTATGTGGATGATGTGTTTGAAGGAGGAAAGCTATAGCAAGAGAAAGCAATTTGAAGTCATTGCTATGCTACAAGAGAAATTATAAGGCTGTGGGATTCTCTAATTGTGTACCTTTAAAAATTGTTAGTTGAGAAACACTGGCCCATATTAGGACTAAGAGCCAAAATATCAACTGAAAAATTTCACTAAAGCACAATAGCATTTACAACAATAACAATCAGTATTTGTTTTGCCAACACATGCCACATCATTGATAATTGCTGTGAAATAGTAACTTCTAAGTGACTGTCATCAAAAAATACTGGTACTTTGGGAAATATGACTAAGGGTTTTTTGCTGTTTCCTTTTTTTTCTAATCTGGTCTTTATTCTGTCATTATTCAGTGATCCTTCTGTGGTTATTGCCAATGTTCTATGTTGAGCAATTTTATGTATTGACCATGCTGGTGTAACTTAAAGCAAAAGCTATGAAAAAAGTTCTGCAAGACAGAAACTATTGTTCCAGTAACATGGGCTGGTTGTGTAAGTCTGACTTATTTAACTTTGCCATGAGTTGGAAAACTGACACAAATTTGCTCTTTCATCCTGTCTTTCTCACTTTTCACTTGTCTGTGTCCAAGACCTCTAATTTCCCACTTCTACTTCCTTTCTCTCTCTAGTCCTTCCTAGTAACATAGTCCCCCATTAAATCTAATTTAACAGAGTACTCTTTTTCATGTGGCAGCACACACAGAAAACAATACTACCTAGAGTGTGGCACTCTAGGGCTTCAAGATCACGTGTTAAGGTGGGATTCTGGCTGCGGCAATTTCAGTCCATCTGCTTTGAGGAATAAGGGAGTCATTACTCGAATGCACCTGCAACCCATTTGTAGCATGGCAGTGTGTGGGAACACGTAGGCTGGGAAATTCTGTTATAGAGAATAATGAGCCTTTGCAGATATCAGTGTTAACCTGTCCAGTGCTTCTCAAACTTTAATATACTTACACATTGCCTGGGGAGCTCATTAAAAATGTTTGTTCTGATTCAGTAAATCTGAGATTCTGCATTTCTAACAAGCTCCCTGATGATGCTTCTGTAGTTAGTTGACTCTGTGTCATTGAGAACGAACTCAATGATTCATTAGTGTAACTTTGGAAAAATTATAAACATTAACATTGAAAAATTATAAAATTCAAAGAATTTTTGACTTACAATATTGGTTACCAGAACACCAAAAACAGTACATTAACTACCTTTGAATTGAAGATAAAGTCTTTTATTTGATTAAAGGTGATTTGGCTCAATTTTATGCATCCAATATTTTAGAAACTTCAAATTATTGTTCTTCATAACTGTAGAGAAAATGGCTTAAAGTCTAGCTGTTTTTCACTTTCCATACCAAGGAGAGCCCACAACCTTGAAAATTCAACAAACAGCAGATGGGCCATATTTGAAAGAGTGTTTCCATTGTATGCTAAGGCACTAAACATTGTAAAGGAAGAGGGAGGTCTGCCTGCCCACCTACCCGCCCACCCGCCCTTCCTCCCACCTGCCTGCCCACCTCTATCAACCAGAATGAAGCCGTGTTGGATATAATAAAGAGCTCCAAAGCTCTTCTTCCATTTGCCCAAATCAACAACAAAAACTGCCTGATTTGGCATGGTTGCAGGACAGTAACACTGAAAACTATTTTAAAATTATAATTGATTGTCCTCTTATGAGGAAATTTTGCCTGGAATATAGTGAATTACTGAATTTGATTTTCTTGTAATCAAAGAAAGACCCTAGTAAAGAGAGGTGAGAACTGATTATTTAGCAAGGTTCATGACCCTCTTCAAGGTAAAGCATAATTACACTTAAAATTATTATATTTTCCTGGTCCTTGATGTAGAGAAATTCTGTTGTTAAAAGAATCACTTGACCTTAATCAAATTATCCTCGTCTTCTCAAATTGTGGCTAATAGTTTGTGCTCTTCAAACTATCATTGTTTCTTCCCAAGTCTCAGAGGTGATAGGTGATATGTTTCTTTTCAAAATGGAAATAAATGTAAAGTGAAATCTAAAAGACATTTTCAGATAGAGCAGAGAGTGATGTTCAAGATAAGTTCAGTGGCATTATCATTTCATTGAAAAAGGAAGTGAGTTCCCAATATTCCAGGCACTTGAAAATAAAATTTATATATTTCTCTCTCTCTCTCTCTCTCTCTCTCTCTCTATATATATATATATATATATATATGTATACACACACACGGTACACCCCACTTTTTGAATAAGAGAAAGCACTGGCCCATAATGAGATTTAAAACAAAATTTACCTCAAATTCAAATTCAAACTATGGAAATTTGGGACATTTTTGCAAGAGTACTTACACAAGATCCAAGTACCTTTCTTCATATCTTTTTGAAGAGTTTACTGAACATTTGGCTATTTAATCTATGAATCCTTGCAATATGACTGTCATTTGAGATGTTTGAGGATGAACTGGGCATTAAGGAGCAATTTGACATTATTTAGAAATATACTATCTTTAAAGTAATGTAAATGAAGTCATTGTTTTCTGAGTAAAAATATGTTTAGAAGGAAGTGTGGTAGTAGTAATAAATATGAAAAACTGGGAAGTAAAATATTGTCCAACATTACACAAGAATATGTGGGAAGGCTAATGATTCTAGGTCTGAAAAAATAGGCATTTTCATGAAATAAATAATAAAACCGAGCTGCAGAATTTTATTACAAATATATAGAAGGTTTTCCTCTAAGCAAAGTTAAAAAAAATGGGCAGGGTTTTTTCTATATATAAAGTAAAGAGTTCATCAATATCACATCAATCCTTTCAAGACAGCATAGAGAAATGATGGAACAAAATATTTTTGCTATGGATGAGTAGTTTTATAGTCAATGAATTGTAGTACATGGTGTTTTACATTAGAGAAAAGGGCAATCAGACTTCATGCTTCAGAGTGTAAATTGATTACCCTCGTGGGATCTGAACATAAATCATTTTTCTGGCCATCTTACTGTTATTTGATCCAGTTGGTAAAAAGCATCTTCGTCTGCCTCCTCCTTATCTGCATTCAAAGAATGAGACTTAGACAACTTTAGTTATCAAATAACAAAACCCGGTAGTTTTAGTCATTCTTTTACAAAGAAAATAAGATGCAGAACTGGGTTATAACATTTACTTTAATTGTATAGGTTTTGGTTAATGAAAGAAATAAAGTACTTTAAAAGCTATTATTTTCACCAGAAATGATTACAGGTCAGATAATTACACCCAGATGGTGACTGGATTATGGAAAAATAGTCTGAGCAGCATGAGTTCCTACATGGAAAAGAAACCTGAACTACACGTAGGAGGCAGGCACTATGGGGGATACTCTACATGCTTGTTTCACAGTTATCTCTAGGAAAGATCCCTTTTGTTTTTTCTTTCCTTTTCCCTGGGGTGGAGATAGAATAGATTTATTAATCTCACAATATATTCTTTTGCTTATTTTTTTCCTATATAAAAGTGAAGTAATGTCTATTATTTACACTATTGTATAAGTTCTAGAAATTCATACCATTTCCAGTACATGCTACCACACCATGCCTACCACCAAAGACCAATAACCCTCCATCAGTCCATTGGTCCTCTACTCTTTGCTTTCACCTTCTCAATCCCCTTCTCTCACAGCTTCATTTCTTTACTAGTGTAAAGAGTGCTCGAACTTACAGTGAACACAGGAATGAATATATATATCCTTTTGAATTAGAATTTTTGTGTTCTTTGGATAAATATCTAAGAGCTGAATTGCTAGATCACATGGTAGATCTATTTTTGATACTTTGAAAAACTTCCATACAGTTTTCCATAAGAAGTTCTTTTTTTAGAAACACCTTTATCAACACTGTCTAATCTTGTTGATATGGGACATCCTCACAGTGTGCCATAGTATCTCATTGTGATTGATTTTTATTTCCATTTCCCTGATGATAAATGATGATGAACATTTTTTCATGTGCCTGCTGGTTATCTCTATGTCTTCTATGTCTATTTCATGCTTCTGCATATGTTTTGACTGGTTGTTTTCTTGTTTTTGAATTGCTTCTTAGTCCTGGGTTGGATGTATGATGCATGTAGGATAAATGAGCTAATCAGCCTTTTTACACCACTGGCCTTTATGGCTACCACCTGCAGCCTTGATTGTGTTAATGTAGAAGATGCTTGGAGTGTGGATATGGGGAATGTGCACCCATAACTAAACACTAGGGCCCCAAAAGCATGGGTGTGTGCATGTGTCAGTGTGTTCACCTGAGCCTAAAAGCAGGGATAAAATGTTGTAGCACCACTGGTAGTACTGCCACTACAACTATAGAAGAGGTGAGAGAATGCCAGAGAGCAAGTCCAAAGAGACAGTCTAAATGTTTGTAAGGGGGCTGGAAGACTGTTGGCTTCCTACCTCCCAGCCCCCACTGCCTGGCTTGCCTGCCTCCTTGCCATACAGTTGGCCCATCCTCCTTGCCTGGGTGCCTGTGTACCTGGTTCTCTGAGAGTATTAAAACCTGTAAAGTCCACTGAGGACTTCAGGACTCTCATCTCATCTGCCTGAAGAGTAAATCATGAACCTATACTTGGGCCTGCTTGCCCTACAGAGCACAAGTACTTTCTCCCATTCAGTGGGTTAGTCTTCTGTTTTAATAATATTTATTCATACTTGCTTTCACTGAGCAGAAACTTAGTTTAATGTTCTCTCTTTATTTCTCTCTCTGTGTCCTTGCCTTTGAAGTCATCCCCAAGGACGTCACTGAAGTCATTGTTGCAGAGTGTTTTGCCTGCTTTTTTTTTCTATATATTTTATAGTTTCAAGGTCTATTTACAAGTCTATTTTGAGTTAATTTTTGCATACAGTGTGAGGCAGTTATCTGGTTTTATTCTATAAATTGTTGCTGCCTAGTTTTCCCAGCACTATTTGTTGGAAACTTTCCTTGCTCCATATATTCTTGGTTATTTTATCACAGTTAACTGTTTATAACACTGTAGTAGAATTTGAAGATTTGGAGCATGATACATCCATTCTTTTTGTTAGGATTGTTTCAGTTATTCAGAGCCCTTTTTTTGTATCACATAAGTTTCAATAATATTTCTTATATTTGAAAGAATATTCTTTCTGAATTTGAATGAATAGAAATCTTGATAGAGATAGCATTGAATCTATATTTTGCTTTGGATAAGATGGTGATTATAACAATGTTAATTCTTTCAATTCATAGAACATGAGCTATTTTTCCATTTCTTTGAATCTTTTTCCATTTCTTTAACAATATCTTACAGTTTTATTGTACAGGCCTCTCACCTCCATTGTTAAATCGATGCCTAGATACTAGTTCTTTTTTTTCATGCAATTATAAATGGAATTGTTTTCTTTATTTCTTTATTTAGTTAGCATCTTGCATATAGAAGCAAATTCGACTTTCAAATGTTAATTTTATAGGCTGGAACTTTACTTTTAATTTTTTTAATAGTTACTCTTATTTTTTTAATAGTTTTTTAGTGGAGTCTTCAGGGTTTTCTACCTATAGTGGCATGTCATCTGCAAATATTGATAGCTTTAGTTCTTTTAAAATATGGATTCCTTTTTATTTCTTTCTTTTGCCTATGTGCTCTGGCTATGACTAATATTGTTTATTTGAACTCTTTCTCTTTTCTTGATCATAGCCTCAATTGCTAAAAACTTCCTTCTTAATCCTTCTCTTGGGGCATCCAGTAGGTTCTGATAGCTTTTGTTCTCATTTTGTTTTGTCTCCTAGTATTTTTAAATTTCTACTTTAATCTTCATCAATCCAAGCATTTGTAACTCAGTGGCATGTTACTTAGTTTCCAAGTAGTTAGCATTTTTCCAGCTTTCCTTTCATGGATCACTTCTTGTTTGATATCATTGTGATTAGAGAAAACAATTGATATGATTTTAAATTCATGAATTTATTGACATTCATAAATAGAATTCATATAGAATTCTTGTTAGTTCTGTTAGTTCTTGTTAGTTCTGGGAATTTATCTGTCCTCAATGTTTGTCAATCAGCAGCTCTCTCTTAATTTGAATCTAACCAATTCTTCAAGTGAAAAACTCATGGAATACGGTCACAGAACTGAAATTGGTGGCAGATTCACGACTTGCTATGAGTAATTATGTTCAGCATTCTTATTATCTACTCAGTTTTTACATATCTCTCTGCTAACAAAACAAACAATCATTTACTGTCTGCATCTCAACAATTCCTTCTAATAAATATGACAGTCAAAATATTTACCAACTGACATGAGTAGACACCAATCAAGAAATAATATATCTTACCATTCTTCCTTATACTCACCATCATGACTATCCTTTTTTTAGTCAGGAAGCCTTTATCTAGCTCCCCTACCAAACCACTTTCTTTTTTAAAAATATATATATAAATATATATATATTTAAATATATATTTAAATATATATTAAATAAATATTTTAAATATATATTAAATAAATATTTATATATTTTAAATTGTGAAATATAGATATATATATATTTCACAATTTCACATCATTGTAATCCCCAGGGGTCACCCACCAAATCCCCTCTCTGACTGCTCCAGCTGGTCCCCCACCTCCTATTGTGTACTTTTGTTTGGTTGTCCATATATTAGTGAAACCATTTGGCTTCTGTCTTTTGCTTTCTGACTTGTTTCTGCTAACATTATTTCTTATAGGTACATCCATGTTACCATAAATTCATCAAATTTGTCATTTTTAATCGATGATAATATTCCATTGTGTATATGTATCACATCTTTTTCATCCATTCGTCTGTTTTGGGACATTTGGGTTGTTTCCATGTTCTTGCAATTATAAATAGTGCTGCAATAAACATTCAAGCACAGGTGTCCCTTTGTACCCACATTGAGGTCTCCTTTGGGTAGATTCCCAGAAATGCCATTGCTGGGTCAAAAGGTAGTTCCATTTTCATTAGTTTGAAGGTTCTCCACACTGCTTTCCATAGTGGCTGGATCATTTACATTCCTACCAGCAGTGTAAGAGCATTCCTTTCTCTCCACATCCACATCA
>PVHY01019394.1:0-27472 GCA_004024945.1 Uropsilus gracilis | reverse complement strand
CCACCAGAGACCCGGCCGGTAGGTGGCGGTAGGAGCCGCCTTTCCTGCGTCCCGCGCTGGGGCCTTCCGGCTCAGAACCTTGAAATCCTGCGACTCCAGCTGGGCACGGTGACTCGTGCCTGTAAGCTTCGGCTGGGGCTAGGATCGCGGTTCGAGTCCCGCCTGGGGCCCGTAGCGAGACCTAGTTCCAAAAAAATAGTTGGGCGTGGTAGCGCGCGCCTGTAATCCCAGCTACCTGGGAAGCTGAGGCTGGGGGTTGCTTGAGTCTGTGACCCCCTGGGCAACGAGAGCCTGTGGTTTCACGGGCAAAAACAGCGAGACCTAATCTCAAAAAAAAAAAAAAAAAAAAAAAAAAAAAAGAAAGAAAGAAATCCCGCGACTCCGAGGCTGGGGACGTGCGCAGTTGGAGTCCTCCCCACTCCAGGTCGTGGTTGCGTGTCCCCAAGCACCTATTCCTTGACCCCCACACCTCGGGTTCTGTTGGTCTGGGACTACCTGCTCTCAGCACCCAGCCTTTCTCAGGGCTCGTGGCAACTATCTGTGCATCACCCTCACCCCCACCCCCACCCCAGTCAACTCCCAGCGGCCCCCAGCCAACCACCAATGACTGGTTAACTGCCAATGACCGGCCCCCAGCCAACCGCCAACGGCCAATGATGGGAACGACCGGCCTGATTCCAGTCTTAATTCTGGTGGGGTGGGAGTGGGAGGGCTCTCTAGAGGAAGTGGCATTGAAGGGGCCCGCAAGGATGAGTGGGAACTGACAATTGAAGGGGGTCTGCAGGATGCTGTGGGCTGAGGGCCGGGAAGAGGTCTGGAAAGGTGCCTAGGAGGGTCCTAGCTCGAGGAGCCTCTCATGGCTAGTTGGTGGACCTGGACCTTAGAATGGAGAGGGCAGGAAGCTAAATGGTGGTGGTGGTGGTGGTGGTGGTGGTGGGGAAGCAGAGGCGAGATCTCATCAGGCTCTATGCTCAGAGGAAGAGGATTGAAAGGAGCAACAGATGTGTGTGATCTAGAAGGCGGCAGTGGACAAAGGTCCTAGGCAAACCTAGGGAAAGAAGTCAGCTAGGAGGTGACCTGGGTGGGAGGGAAGATGACCTGGGCAAGGGGTGGAGAATTTTATTAGATTTGAGCTTTCCTTCATTTTTGTTGTTTTAGCTATACATGAGAATAATGAAAGTCAGGGATGGGGTGGTGGGGCCAGGGCTTTGAAGACAGTGGGCCAGGGATGAAGGTGGCTGAATATGGTGACTGTTTGGAGTGGTGCCCCTATCCTTAACTAGGTGCCCCTACCCTTAACCAAGATGGGGAAGATGGGCACGGAGAATTAGGGGTATAGTGAGCAGAGAGAGATGCCCGGTTTAATTTGGGAGATGTTCTGTCTGTAAACATATCTAGGGTTCATACAAGATTTACAGGGAGGGGGTTCAGTGTGTGAACCTTAGAATCAGAGACAGGTGGATGGATTCATTCACAGATGAGCGGAGCTATGAGACTGGATGAGATGAGAGAAGGCCCCACGCCAAGGCCTGGCAGAGAGACAGAAACTCCTCAGAAGCTGGAAGAAGCCAGGCTAGAGAAGTTGAAGAAAATCTGAGCAGGTCTTAACAGTTGATAAAAAAATTAAGGCTGAATTTAGAGTGAACATTTGGGTAGTACTCACAGAAACTGAAATGTAATTCCGCTTTCCACATCTGCGAGGAAAAAGTGGACACAAAAGCAGAAGTGGTGGGAAGGGATGCCGTGCTGGCCATAAGGGTACATTGCACAGAATTGAAAGTCACCTGGCTCAAGTCTGTTTGCCAGTAATTATCACTATGCAACGGGCATTATGGAAGTTATTGATCAAAGCCCTGCTACAGCAGGTAACTACCATGTACCCCTCTGGCTTACTGTGGCACTTGGTTCTAGAGTCACTCTAGCATTGTTTAGGACAGAGGAACTGGAGGGGAATCCTAAATGTCCATCCACAGGGGAAAAGGAAAATTCAAAGCTGATCCCTGCCTATGATGAAGCAGAGCTTGCAAGTTAAAGGATTTCACACCCCTACATATGGGAATAGGTCTGAAAGCATTGCTAAAAAGGTAAAAAGTGCATGAATATATTCATAGCAACACCTGTTATGAAAAAGACAGTATTCTGCGTAAAGGAACATGTGTAAAGTTAAACGCATTGTGAAAGACCTGAAACCCTATTTCCCAGGAGCAGTTACTGTTCAGAGGCAGTTGAGGTCACTGGATTGGGGAGTGGTACTGAAGAGGTGAGAAGAAAATGTGAGAAGCTCCTCTCGATGAAAAAAGGCATAAAAAAAGTACTTCATTCCACTGTTTAGAAAGAAAGGATGCAAATCCCTCCTTGCATTCATTCCCTTTATCTTGGCCTCACTGTGGGGACACAGGTGAGAAAAGATCATCATAGGTTCCCCTCATTGACGGCAGTCTCCCCTGTACACGTAAATTCTCCTCTGTCTTCCAGGCTGTCACCCTCTGCTTCTGGATTTCTAAGCCTGGAGGGCCCCAGGGGTCATGGGGGAACTGTGACTTGGGGCCAGGTACAACTCCTGGGAGGGTAGAGTGGAGTGTAGCATCACCAGTCATGGGGCCCTAAAAGGTGGGTCAGAAGAAGTTGGACCATTCAAGTGTTGCTAACTTGTCCTGCTTTGTCCCATTCTGTAGGGATCACTGCCACCTCTCCAGATAACCCACCACTGCCCCAGCCCCCAGCCCCACATGATCAGTCTCTCAGGCAGGCTGAGGGGAGGGCTCCCATGAAGGGGGCCTTTTGGGTCCTTTCTGAATTTTGGATTTACTTGGCATTTAAAGAGGCACAAATATTGTGCTCTTAAAATTCATTTTAAGTTTCCTTTCTGGCAATGATTTGCTGGCAGTGGGCTAATTTCCTTCAAGTCCGTGTGTACTTTTGGAATTCAAACTGAGCCAGAACACAGACAACAGGACAGTCCATTTGTAGTGTTGCAGCCACTCCAAAACAGGCTCGAGGTCCCCATGGAAATGCCTGCTGACCTTTGGAAACGCTGAGAGCTCTGTGCTCTCAGATCCTGCCCATGGTGCGCCTCCTAGAAAAGAGAAGAGGACACAGTATTTTGTGTACAAGATGCTTTCTCCTGCCCTCCCCCAGCCTGCTCTGCCTCCCTGGCTTGTCCTCCACATCTATTTCTCCAGCTGCGCTCTGAGAACACAGCCCAAAGCCCAGTCTGGAGAAAGGGTTGCTTCACTCTGAAAACTTAAGTCTTCTGTCTTTTCTTGCCATCTGCTCACCTATAGGCCTTGGGAGGAAGAGGTGTGTGTGTGTGTGTGTGTGTACTAGGGAGGCCAGTGTGCACAGCAGAAACCAAGGGCAAGCTGGCCTCTTGTTAGCATCCCAGGTGGGGGATCTGGGTGGGACTAGGGGAGAGATGCTGTGCCCCCCTGAGACCCAAGCTCAGGGTGCTGTCCAAAGGGTTCCTGGTGAGGGCCCGCTAGGCTCCTTGATGGCTCAGAAAGTTTCACAGGGAACAGGAGTCCTTCCCCCCACCCTGGGCAGGGTAGGTCCTGGTGGCTGAGACTTGTGCTCCTCCTCTTCTGTTGAATCCATTCTGCAGCTTTAGTCTGAACGGTTGGGTGGGAGGGGTTGGGGGACAGAGAAGATGCACTTCTCTGTATAGGATGGGGTAAGGGGGAGTTGAAAAGACAGGACTCCACACGCTAGGCAGCAAGAGTGGAGTCTGAACAAGATTGAGGACACTGACTTCCTCTCCTGCCCTTTGTCCTGATACCTGGAGCTACTAGGAACCCTGAATTTTTGGTGGACCAAAGCTAAGAGGACCAAAGCTAAGGTCTTTCAAAACCTACAGTGCTGTGGGGGATGGGTGGATCACTCCTGGGGTAACCACATCTGGCCAGATACTGGTGATCTCTCTCCACCTCCTGCTCTTCCACGGGCCTCTTGGTGAGTCCTCCTCACCTCACTATTTCCCTCTTTCTCTTTCCCAAAAGTTCCTGCTACCTGCATGACCTTCTAGATTATTCTCATCCTACCTAAGAATGGCGCCTTCTGGCCCTGACCAGGAAGTAAACTTTTAGACCAGCATCTCAGAACTGGATTGTCTGAAAAGTGAACAATGTCAGGGTAGCACGTGAAGTCAAGGAAGTTCTAGAAAATGTCACATATCATAACCACCTGCAGGGGCTTCTTGTCTTTAGAGCTCCAAGGCCCATTCTGCCCAGGTTGTGGTTGTGAGAGGTCACTGTGTTCCGCAGGGTCTGAAAGGAAGAGGGTGGACACTGCTCAGAGAGGGTTTGAGGGATGCCCTCTGCCCAGAAAGGGACTCTAGATGGTTGGGGGAGGCCAGAGTAGGGTCCTGGGGCCTGACAGCATAGAGTAATGGTGGCTGCTGGCCGCAGGGAGTCCCAAGAATGATGGTGACCCTCAGCTCCAACTCTCCCATGTGGTCAGGCCAGCAGTCTGGGTGGAAGGAAGGCAGCTTCTGGAGCCAGTGTGGGAGTGTGCGGTCTGTTCAGGGTGGGTCTGTCCACATGGGGAGGGGCTGCCCCTGTACTCCTCACTGTGCTGTGAGCTTGGCTCTGTCTGGGCAGGAGGAAGCAGGAGGGGGAAGGACCGGAACCTGTCTTCTGGGCCTGTAATGCTTTGGCTATCTGGTTTACATAGAAAAAGACATGCAGAAGCTCTCTCCTGCAGCTAGCGGACCACTGGGGTTGTAGGTATGTCAAGATAGGAAACAGGTGCGACTTCCAATCCTATGTGGGCAGAGGAGATCTCTCCATGGATTTCCGAAACAACACTCTGAGAACTGTTGTCTCATCTTTTCTTGTCCTGAGCTCCCAGGGCTCTATATTTCAGAATACCTGACCTGAGCTTTATCCTTTCACCCTAAGTGTGCCCCTTTGAGTCACTTGTATAGTTTTCTTTTGTGTTAAAGAAAACAATTTTGAAGTATAATTTATAGACTGTACACGCCCCCCCCCCAACTCTATTTATTCTCTCTCACAGAGCATTTTCAATAATACCAATACCATTTTCTTTTTGTCCAGTTGCTGGTTTGTTGCTGTGTCCTTGGTGTCATAGCACAAGTCTTCAGAAAATGTAGAAGGTGAATCATCCCAGACTAGTTTGGGAAGCCTCTTTAGGGAATCTGTTTGGGATTTCATTTTTGCTTTACTTGATCTGTAGTAGTACTTGATCCTTGTCTGCAAATGCCTGTATTTCTGTCTATCCTATTATAAAATGACCACTATGAGCATGTTGTTCAGCATTCATTCCAAAGTTATCTGCATACAAGATCCAGCACGTTCACAGTGGTATATAGCCTTATACCCAAAGTTATCTGAAGTTATTCTCAACACCTTTCTCATAAAAAAGCGGATTGAAATCTGCTGTATCAAAATCTGAAGCAAGCACAAAGGCTAATCTTTTTAAAGCTCGCTAACATGTATATTTGCCCCTTTTTCTATCATAAATGATATGACTTTTGTTTTTTTTTTAATAATTTAAAGCTTGTGAGAGAGTTTACCCCACTGCCCCTGTCAGGGGCCTAGGCCGCAGCAGGAGTGTGCTGGAGCTCTTCTCCAGTGGTCTGCGTGGTTTGAAAAAGGCTCATATACTCTATATTTTATTCAATTAGACTATACAATTCAGTGGTTTTTAGGATACCACAGAAGTTTAAGTTTTTAGGAGTTGGGCTACTATTTCCATAATTAATCTCCAAAGAACTCCATGCCCCTAAACAGTTAGTCCCTGCCTCCTTCCTCCTTCAGTCTTTCTCCCAATTCTAGACACATACTTGACTACTTTCCTTCTATAGCTCTTCCTATTCTGGACATTTCATATAAGTGGAATCATACAACATACAGTCCTTTGTGGCTGGTTTCTTCCTTATGTTTTCAAGTTTCAACTGTTGTGTTATGCAGTACTTTTTCTTGCTGAATAATATTCCATTGTATAAATACACTACATTTAAAAAAATCTGCTCATCACTTGATGAACACTTATATTGCTTCCACCTTTTGGCTGTTATGAATATTATGAACATTTATATACAAGTATTTGTGTGGACATATGTTTTCATTTCTCTTGGGCCTATGCCTAAGAGGGGAATTGCTGGATTATATAGAAACTGTTCAACACCTAGAGGTGCCAACTGAAATGTTTTCCAAAGTCACTATATTTTGCATTTCCACCATCAGTGTATGGGGGTTACAATCTATTCACATCTTCACTGATACTTATTTCATCTGTCTTTTTAATTCTAGCCAACTTGGTACATATGAATGGAATCTCATGCCATTCCTTAATAGCTATGGATTTACTGGCCATTTGCATGTATTTCCTTTAGAGAAATGTCTGTTCACATTCCTTACCCAATTTTAAATTGAGATGATATATACTTTTTAGCTTTTTATTAATAGAATCATATCTACATCGTCTTGTGTGAGTTACCTCTGTCCCTTCATGTTGTGTGTGCACTTTTTGTCCGTTGGGCATGCTCCATAGAGTTCTCATGATGTCAGTGCTGTCTGGGTCTGTGTATGCTGCTGTAACACAATAGCACAGGCTGTTCCTAGCCTTCTGAATGCAGAAGAGTATTTCTCACTGTTCTGGAGGCTGGGAGTCAGAGGTCAAGGTGCCAGCATGGTCAAGTGAAGGTCTTCTTCTAGGCTGTGGGTGGGAGAGACTAGGAAACTTTCTGAGGTCTCTTTTATTAGATTACCAATTCCTTTCAAGAGGGCTTCACCTTCATGATCTATTCACATTTAGAAGCCCCCACTTACTAATTACTATCACTGTATTTGGGGGTTAGGATTTCAACATATGAATTTGATGGGGTTGAATATTTATATATGTGTTTGTGTGGACAAATGTTTTAATTTCTCTTGGGCATATGCCTAGAAGTGGAATTGCTGGATTATATAGAAACTGTTTAACACCTAGAGGTGCCAACTGAATGTTTTCCATGACAAGTGCAGCGGCCGTTTAAGTTGTTTCCATGTTTGGTAATTACCAAGAGGGCTGCTTTGAACATTTTTAATAGCCCCTCCCTGCTCTGAATTGCTAACACTAGAGAGGAGAGGATCTGGACCAACCACCTGGAGAAGTCTGTCCCCAGCAGAGAACACCTCCTTTGCTGGAAGCAGTTGAGCTCCCAAACCAGTTATTTGCGTGTACTTCCTTTAGAGAAATGTCCGTTAACATTCCTTACCCAATTTTTTTTTTTGTAATTTAAAGCTTGTAAGAGAGCTTGCCCGACTGCCCCCGCCAGTGGCCTAGGCCGTGGCAGGAGTGTGCTGGAGCTCTTCTCCAAGGGCCCGTGTGATTCGAAAAAGATGCAGACTTGCACCCAGATAAAAAGGAAATTGTTCCAGAAAAAAAAAGAGAAGACCAGTGGGCCAAACATAGACAAACACCTTGCAGTGCAAGGAGTTGGAGTGACGGGAGGGTAGAAGAGGGCAAGGAAGAGTTGGGTGGGGCTAGAGGGGTACAATATGAAAGGGAGGGCCTAAACTTAAGGGAAACAGCAACCATACAAATGTGATCAGTATTGTATGGAAATTACAGAAAAAAGCCCCTGCTCTACACAAATTTCAACTTTAACTTCACCTAAAAATGTTTCATAATCACAAAAACATGGAAATACAGCCATAACCCATCCCGCTTTCTGTTGAAAACGCTCCACTGTTCAGAACTGTGCCTTTAAAAAGTTCAGGGTCTAAGGGGAAGGGAAAAAATATCCAGGGTCTATTGTGGGTGTGGGTCTGGTCCAGGACGTTTTAACCACCACCCACCTCCAACTGTGACCGTGTCCAGAGCTATGGCTCCCTAATTACTAAAGCTTTAGTTTGTTATGACATGTGATAGACTTTTGTTTGTGGATTTTGGTTAGAGAAAATAGAATATTTTGCATGATATGTGTTAGTATTTATCAAAGCCATTGATTAGAACAAGGGAAGGGTGGTGGGGTGAGAGGCTTATAAATGGGGATCCATGGTCCTAGAATCTATTGTCCCCAGATACAGTCACAGCTGTAATTGGAGGGGTATTTAATGTGCAATTGGCTAGAGGCATGGTATAAAGAAATGAGTAAAGTCTTGAGGTGAAATCTTTTGCTCCTCATTCTTGCGATAAAAGACCTTTCCTATTAAACTTCCTCAAAGCTATAAGACTCTCTCATTAGTTTATGCCACTCTGTACCCACTCCTGCCTTTTCTAGCCCATCATCAGGGAGCTGAGAGAACACTGATATCTGAAAAGGATAATCATTAAAATTGAAAAACTTTGGGTCTTGGGTTAAATTGGGGGAGCAGGTCAGCTGTTGTAGCAGCTAGCCAGTGGCTAGAAGATACCACAAAATGGTATCACTACAATGCTGCAAGATAGAGTAAACTGGGGTTAATGTGAGATGATATTACATATGAGGAAGATGATATAAAAGAAAGATATGCTGGGAACTTCACAAAGATGGGATGGCTCACATTAGGAGACCTTGGGCCTGACAGGTGCAGATCTACTGCAAGAGCAGTGAACAAAAGAGGGGGAGGATAAATTTCACCTTGAGTCATATCTGGCAGAGGTTATTCAGGAAAGAAAGGCAAAAAGTAAAAAAATAACACTGTGGTTGAAATGGGTGGATGCGGCTATCCTCAAAGTATTTTTGTGAAATGTACAACTTAGAACTTTTTGGGCTGCAAATGTATTATTTTAAATAAATGCCTAGTGTTAAAAAAAGAGAACTTTCAGAATTCACCAAGGAAGATCATTACTCTATTAAAAAAAATTATAGCAAAATTTCCTGATCTTGATCACAGAAGACACCTATGAATTTCTCTACTTTCCTAGTTATAAGAAAGTAGTGTTATACTATAAGGAATGAACTTTTAAAACAGTCCAATTAGCATCTTTACACTGAAACAGATTAACATTATGGGCAATAAAATAAAAAACATCAGAAAATCACTCCTAATATGTTGAACAGGTTTTGGTGATAGAGCATTTGACCTAATTATAGCAAGAATGAATAAATTCTTCAAAAAACCCCAATAAATTGCTTTTTTAAAAAAATTTTATTCTTTAAAAAAAAATTTCTGGCCGGGCACGGTGGCTCGTGCCTGTAAGCTTCAGCCTATGAAGTGGCCGGGGCTAGGGATTGCGGTTCGAGTCCCGCTCGGGGCAACACAGCGAGACCTAATCCCAAAAAATAGCTGGGAGTGGGGATTGCTTGAGTCTGTGGTACCCCGGGCAACGAGAGCCTGCGGTTCCACAGGCAGAAATAGCGAGACCTAGTCTCAAAAGAAACAAAAAAAATTTTTCTTCCATAGATAAATGGTTGCTGGGATGCCTTCCCTTCCCCCCACCCCAACCTCTATGGTTCGTCCAATCACTCAGACTCCTCTCTCGTTGTTTGATGATTTATGTTCAGTTCATAGGTCTCTCTTCCTTTTCTGTGGTTGTCTATTTGACAGGTGAGGGACTGTGTTCCTGGTACACAGCGTTCTGTGCGTGAAGGATTGTAGCCTTAGCTTTGCGTTGGGCAGCCTGTCTTTGCTCATTTGAGGTTTACCTATGTCTTCTCATTGCTGGCTGCCCGGTACGTCCTTTGCCTCTTCACCCTGCAGCTCTGCCCTCTGGCTTGGGGGGCCTTGCTCCGAGTTCTTTTCTGTAGTGAGGTTTCTCAGAGAGGGTAGGCATCCACCAACAGCGTTTGTGGATGGTCTCCACTCTCTCCCTTTGCAGATTTGTTGTGGAGCCAATTCCCCAGCTCTGTGGGCTTCCTCTCCTCTCCCACGGTGTGGGGAGGGGCTCCTTGTTTTCTTGAGTGACATGTCGCGCAATGGGGTCTTGGTTCATCCATTCCTGACGAGTTTGTAGGCACACTTCTGTGATTGGTCTTCACCATGGTTGTCGTTCCAGCCCATTATGTTCTATGATAGTCCTTCTCCTGCGTCCTGCCCAGCTGCAATGGCAGGATCCTTATCTGGTCCCTCAAGCGTTCCATGTCGCTGTTTGCAAAGTTTGTTTTTCTTATTCCTCCTGCGGATTAAGTGGAGTGAGAATGAACTGGCAAGTCCTTTCACCAGCCCCCCTCCGTTTTTCCTGACCCTGGGTGGGTCGGGGTCTCCCCGACCAGCCCCCGAAGCCCTCTTACCTGCCAGCTTGCTGGCAGAGGGTGTTGGGGTGGATGCGTTATTGATGTTGCTGCCAACCAGAGGCTGGCAGGCACAAGCTGCTAAATTGTATTTCTTAATGTGGGGGCGTGTCAAAGTTAGGCGGTTCAGTGTATACTTACCACAGTAGAGCTGGTGAAATTTTTGTAGTATTGTGTGGGATTCTGCTCCATGGGCTCCCGGGCAGGATATTTTGGCTCTTGAAGCCACTGTGAGAAGTGGACAGAGGTAAGATGTGGATTAGGAAAGAGGCGTCTAACTACATTTATGTGGGTATGTGAGGTTAACGTAAGATTTTTCCTACATTCATACACAGACACAGACACAGACACAGACACACACACACACACACACACACACACACACACACATTTGTTTGGTCTTTGTTCCTATTCCTGGTACTGAGTTCCTAAGACCCTTGGAGATTCCTGAATAATAGTTTCTTCCATATGCTAATAAGTTGACTAAAGGTGGAAACCACTGCAGAGCTTTAGGATGGCAAGTGGTCAACGAGAAAACTAACCTAGTAAGGGTATCAAAAAGTCTAGCCCCAACCTCCAATTCTTCTGCTTCCAGAACGGTGGGAAGAGTCAAAGAATTCAATCAGCCCTGACTGATGATTATTTAATCAATTGTGCCTATGCAATGAACCAAAACCCCTGAACAGTGGTATTGAAAGCTTCTGGCTTTCAAGGTACTGGGGGTGGAGGTGGTTCTAGAAAGGATATGGAAAGTTGGGGGAAGCGCCACCCATTTTTCTTCTCTATGCTTCCTTTCTTGTCCCTTATGTTTTCTAGCCACTTATAACAAAAACAAAACAACAAAAAACCAAAACAAATACAAGTAATACATAACCTGGGTTCTTTGATTTATTCTAGGGAGTCCTTGGGCTGGGGTCATAGAAACCCCCCTTTCCCCAATTGGTAGTTGATTAGTCAGAAACATTTTGGCTCTCATCTGAAGTGGAAGCAGGCTTGCCTGGGTCTTTGACCTACAGGATCTGTGCTAACTCTGGGATGTTGTGGTTGAATTGTATGGACACTCAATTGGTGTCAGAGAATTGCTCTGGAGAATGGATGGTATGAGATGACATATTTGGGGAAAACCCTCATTTTCCCCACCCCCAGTTTCCATGGAAATTTTACCCATCTGTATCATTTCCTACTTCTACTCTAAATGACCGACTTGGACTTTGTGGGGTTGGGAATGGGGTTTCTTCCTGTGCCAGGCACTTACATTTTATGCTCAAAAGTATATGGATCCCATTTCTTCCCCTGGCTTTGTCCTCACTGATAAACAGTCCAATGAATGGTAGATTGGTTTATTCTGGAGTAAAGACCATTTCCTCTACCCCCCCCCTGCCTTGCAACCTGCTTGTTAGAAGGACTCTCTAGTACTTGGGATGGTTGGACCAGTTCCTCAGCCACTGCTTCCAAGTTTTCCCTCCATCTAATCTTCCAGCTGAGCCTTTATCTGCAGAAACAAGAAAATTCTACCAAGAACACTAGACTTAAATCTCCTAAGTAGGAAGACTAAAGATTTCCCTAACCAATATAACATATCATCACAAACCAAGAGGTTTGTGACACTGTCAATGTTTGCACAGCAAAATTCCAGTCATCGGTTTCCAAGAGAAGAGCCTGAATTTCCGCACAGGCTCTTTAGCCTGATGGAATGGTGGACTATTTCAAATGTTTCCAAATCCAATACAGATTTGCTTTATTTTATTTGTAATTACTTAGAACTTTATTCCTCAAACTGCTCAACTTTTGTACTAATTGAATAAAGTGATTCAATTCTGATGTCTAAAAAAAAAACAATAGGTTTATATTTATGTCTTCTGCGAAAAAAAACTGAAATGTCACTTTGAAAATATAAATTTACCAGAGGAGGAGTGGGAAAGAAATTATGCTTGTGAAGATAGCATTTGGGGAGGAGTTGTAACTTCTCTCTCTACCAAATCCTCCCTGGATAGAAACCAGAGAGTCGTGGTGCACATATGGGGTAAACAAGTGCAGCATCTATGAAGTTAAGTCTCCCAAGGCTGCTCCTACCCAAAGCCCTGGAGCAGTATGACAGTGTTCAAATTACAGCATTCAAATCCCTTTTCCTCATTTTACCCTTCCTCTCTGCTAATGCAAGTCAGGGTTCCCAAGACAGCACCCTACTTTGACAGTTTACTGGAGGGACTCATAAACCTTACTGAAAGCTGTAGACTTGTGGTACCTGTTGTGTTTTTTTTTTTGAGACTAGGTCTCGCTATTTTTGCCAGTTTAACCGCAGGCTCTCATTGTCCGGGGTTCAACAGACTCAAGCAATCCCCACCCTCAGCTTCCCAGGTAGCTGGGATTACAGGTGCGAGCCATCATGCCCAGCTACATTTTTTGGGAACTAGGTCTCTCTGTGTCCCTGGCAGGACTCGAACCGTGATCCCTTGCCCTGGCCGCTGCTTCTAGGCTGCTGCTTACAGGCATGCGCCACCGTGCCCAGCAATAAGCAGGTACATGCTTATTACAGTGAAAGGACACAGATTAGAATCAACCAAGAGAAGAGAAATATGAAACAGTTCCATACTTGGAGGTCCCTCGTTCTTCCCCAGGATGGAATCACTGACAGTACCAAATTCTCTGTGTCGCAGTGTGTGATAGTGTGTGCTGGTGTTGTCAATCAGGGATTGTTAAACTGCTGCAAACACAGACGTTCAGAGAAATAGGCAAACAGGAAAGTTTTAGTAAAAGAGTCAGCTGAGAGCACTTCTCTCTCAGAAGGAAAGTTGGACCCAAGGCTCCGAGTTTCGTTAATACAGGCATTTTATAGGTTTTGCAAAAGCTACGAATACATTTTTTGCATGTTTAACCATATAGAGGCAATTTCCTGCATGACGTGGCACAAAATTGGCATAGAATACACACAATTGGCACAAAAATACAATTTGTGACACTCTGGATATCTCTAAGAAGTAATACCTCCATAGAACTAGACTTTTCCCCTTCGATAAGTTCTTGTTTCTTCCGCACAAGCTATTTTCCTCCCAATTAAGAGAAGGGTTTTCCTCCCAGTTAAGGGAAGGGTAGGCAGCTGTGTCTGTTGATCATCTTGTTTTTAGCCTTCCCACACACAGCCTGGCCTTGAGTTAGCAAAAGTTAGGAAAAGTTCCACGAAGACCTAGTTAAGTCTCCTTTGACTTGAGATGCCTGCATCCCAAGCCAATTTTTAGGCCTAGTGGTTAACACGTTAGGTCTCAGTCTTGAGGTGTTAAAGAACTCACTCAGGGGGTTTTTAACTCATTTTTACAGGACCACCACCTCAGCCTGAATAGCCAGAGATTTTACTGGGGCTTGGTCAGGTGGTGGGAAAGGTCTTTAAAATACTGCTGCAGTGGCCTCGTCTGTGCTGGCTGCCTGGCTCTCTCAGTCAGGGCCACACCAGCCGGCAGGCTGTGAGTACTCTGTCAGAGCTGCTGCTTCTCTGCCCCTCAATGCGCAGGCACCCAGGAGGTCCTGCACCTGCTAATATAACCTGGCGCCTGAGATTAGTAACTGTAAGGAAGGGATGAGCAAGGCCGTGTGATTGTAAAAATGTAGGGCCTATAGCTTGTGAATCATATAATAGAGTAATTATTGATTGGCTCATTAATTTACATCCAAGGAAATTGGAAATGGTTGTGATCAAATCTTTGTGACGGTTACTAGGACAGCACTGACCAGTGAGTGAGTTCATTGGGCCTCTCCCTTCATTAGCTTCTATGACTAGCACCTGTAGTATTGCATAGGCCCCAGGATCCTGCCTCCCTATGGGTGTGTGCATGTGTAAATGCGCACACCTGGGCTAGGAAAAGGGGATCAAGGGGCAAGGAGTGCAGGAGCACCAGCGTAAGAGAGCACCAGAGAGATAGGGAGAGTGTGTGAAGATTCCTGGGGAGGGAGGGCTGGTGCACTTGCCTGCCCCTCACCCCCCTCCTTTGCCCTCACCTGGTTTGTCTGTCTCTCTGCTGGAAACAATAGAGAACCCGGCTAGATTGTTGAGCCTGATGCTAGGCCCTGAATTGGTGATGATGAGCGTTGATTATATAATGCAACCAGAGTTCACTAATTCCAAAAAACTGAGGACCAAAACTCTCCATGTAACAAACAAAAAGAAAATGCCATCATTTTTTCTCTGCTCACCACCCCAGGTCCACATCGCTAGTCTCATAAAAATCCTACTCTCCAGTTATAAAATTTGTCCTGAGGAGCCTTGGGCTCACCTCCCCATGATGTCACAGGCTCGGTTTTCTCTTTCCCTCAGGCAGTCCTGGCTTTGTTTTTGTATATGGGGGTATAGGGTAAATGAATAAGTCAGGCTTTTTATGTCACTAGTCTATGGCTGTTACCTGCAACCTTGACCATGTTAATGCAGAAGTGTGGGTATGGGGCATGTGCCCCCAAGACTGTGGACAGCTGGGTTCAAAGAGCATGGGAGTGCACATGTGTAAGTGGGCACACCTGAACCTCGAGGCAGGGATAAAAGTGGGGGCAGCAGCGCTACTACTATGACATGAGGTCAGCAGCTTCACTACAGAAGAGGCCAGAGAAAGAACACGAAGTTTCATGGCAGGCTGGGAAGCTCTGGGCCTGCTTGCCTCCCAGCACCCCAACTCCCTGCATGCCTGCCATGCCCAGCCTCCTTGTCCAGCCTCCTTGGCCGGCTTCCTTGCCCGGCTTCCTTGCCTGCCCTCCTTGCTCGGTGGGCCTGTGTACTTGGTTTCCTGAGAGAACTAAAGCCTGTAAAATCCACCCAGGGCTCTGGAACTCTCTGTCCATCTGTCTGGATCGATAGTGAAGCTGTACATGGTCTGGCTTGCCCTACAGCAACTTTTTCAATTTTCTTCAGAGAGATGATGTTTTACCTATTATTCAAAAATAAGCTTTAACAGCAATGAAATCCCACATATTGATGACTTTAATAAAAAGAAAAAAATGTTATTTTAAAGATGTTTCTGAAAAATTCATAACACAGCTGTTCACTTATGCTGCCAGCTCAATTATCTATGCTTGGATTATCTTATGACATATCTGTGAGTAAAATTTAAATCCTAGATTGCTCCTGGCTTATTCTAGACTCAAGCAGAGCTCTCTTTATTTCAAATGAGTGTATTATCTGCACATGTGAACTAATTTGAATGGTTGTCTAAGGAAGTATAAATTTATGTTTTTCATAACTAAAGTGCAATTTTGCAAGCACAGTTTTTTCCTATAGTCATAGGAAACTAGAACTGGCTGAACTGAAAATACTATTATAATCAATGATTTATACTTGTTATAGAAAGAGTAAAGTAAAAATCCCAAATGTAAAATCTTTTAAAACCTTATGCCAGGGGAATAGGTCTAAAGCACTGAGTACTTAAGAGTTTTTCTATCTTCAAACTCTAGAAAAACAAATGTTTCAGATTTTTTTTTTTTGAGACTAGGTCTCACTATGTTGCCCAGGGTAGTCCCGAACCCACAGACTCAAGTGATCCCCAGTCTCAGCCTCCCAAGTAGCTGGGATTACAGGCACCCGCCACCACACCTGGCTAGCTATTTTCAGATATATTTTGCAGGGAAAAAAGTAGAAGGGGCTGAACTCCCAGGTTTGAAAAGCAGAATGTACATACAACTCAGAACTTCTGAGAGTTAACCTACCTTTCCCTGTGTGTAGCACAGCCTCTCTGCCTGTTACTGGGCAGGAGCTGGCAATAGCTATGGTGGTCTTGCTGAGATCATCTAAATCCAATCAAGGACTCTAGGATGTGTTCCCAATTGTTAGCCAGCCTTAACCTTAGGAGTAAAAGATACTTTTAGCTTTAGGAATAAAAGCTACTCGGATCAGACTCTAAGGTGGGCACCATGAGGTGGATTTAAGCCAGGGTCTCCAAGAGAGGAGAGCGGAGAAAGAAAAAACTGGGGAATCTCGCAAAGAGCTTGCACAAGAGAGGGAGAGAAAGAACTGCAAGGAAACCTCAGAAAGAGTTTGCAGGCTAGTACTGCTCCAGCCTCAAAGGAAACTGTTCCAGACCCAAGGGAGGAGAGAAAGCCTCCATTTCTGGCCTCTAGAGAAAGAACAGTGATGCCCAGCAGCTGACTGACCATTGAGGAAGAGAAACCGAGACCTATGTAGAGACCGTCTCTAATGTGGCTTGACAAAGGAGCACCAAAGACCCTGGGATCGGTGTCTCTAGCTGTTTGTTGGTGGAGCACTCCTGGCGACCACTCCTGAGAATCGCTGTTGTCCTCAGCACTCCGGTAACAGGTTATCGACACTCCACTCCACTTGACTGATGGACACGGGTAAGGTACTTTAATCTCGTCGTTTCCCTTTGTGGAATGAAACTTATGGTTGTTAAACTCTAAGGTCTCTTGTACTTGTGTGCGTGGGTGGAAGAGCCCATAGACAGTGACCTGTATGGCCCTGTCCCTTGATCTGGGGACAGCCTTTTGTACTTGTGTTTGTCTTCTTGTTTAATTTTGGGGCACCCTGTATGGGCACCTGGTTTCATGGCAGAATGTGATGAAGATGATCTGTTGTTCTGTTTTTGTGGGTAACTACAAATTCGTACCAGTCAGCCATTGTAAACGGCAAGTCAAAATGTTAAATCCTGAAACACTTGAATGGTGGGATTTCTTGCTTTAAAAAATGAAAAATAAAATATTTTAAAATACCTAATAAATGCAGATGGGTATATCTTTGATAGTTCTAATGTGTTGAAATGCAATAACTAAGAAGTTGCTGAGAGTTTCTGCTTGTTGGACTATGAGTGGTATACGCAGAGGTGCTTTTCTCATCTGAAAACATATTGAAGTGCCTTTGACTAATAAAGAGAGCCCTCAATATTATGAATTGTGTGTTATTTGTCCCTTCACCCTGTGCGCTTTTCATACTTGTCCAACAAAGTAGACATTTTCTTTGTGAGAATAGGCGAGATGACTCAACTCAAGTCTCACAGGAACTCAGAAAACTACCCAGATAAGGAAGAATGGTATTTCTTTGAAAGCACTTGTTTGTTTCAAAATAAAAGATTTTATTCCATAATATATTGAAGTAAAATTGCCACCGCAGGAAGATGCATCATTTTGTTCCTAAAACCTCAAATCCCCTGGGGTCCTCTATTCTCCACTTTAGTCAACAAAGCATGAACATGCTTTTGAAACTGTGCATAGAATGTATTAATATTGTTTGAGAATTCATAGAACAGAGTGTAAATATTTTATATAAAATCAGGAATGGGAGAAATTCTCTTTTAATATCTCACCTAAGTCATTTTTAAATAGAAGAACAACTCCATGTTTTTTCTAAAATTCACTGAGTAGGCAGACAAAATTAATAATAGGTATATGTGAAACAAAATCACATAACAATTTATGATCATTCTAATAGTAGACTGCTAGCTGAATTTTTCCCTATGATGCCAATTTGAACTCCTGAATACCAAAAACACTTGCTGAGAATTATGTTAAATATGGAATTATTGTTGAAGTGTATGTGTGATAGTATCATTGTGGCCACTTAAAAATTTGGGATTTCTCAGTTACACAGTATACTGTATAGTGCAGATTTGCAGGTGAGATGAAAGCTGAGACATAATTTGAAAACTCCTGATTTTCATCCCCTTCTCCCACCAAAAAGGTGTGTGTCAGCAGGGGTGGATGAGTGAGGATGAAACAAGAAAGGAAAATGTATATAGTGAATGAGACTAGATACAGAAAAAGGGAGAGAAAATTTCCCCCAGTGTTGTGAATGTTTAAAATTTCTCATAACAACTAAAATACCAAGAGATCATGTTGAGTCTCCTAAAATTAGCAAAAAATACTTAAATTCACCAATATTAAATATTTAAATAAAAATATCATAGAAAACAGCCTCCAATCTGGGTTCCTTAAAATAAAGATTCTACTTTTAATTAAAGTATTTGTTGGAGCCAGGTATGTTAGCATGTGCCTGTAATCACCAGCCTATCAAGTGGCTGGGGCTAGGGATCGCAGATCAAATCCCGCCTGGGGCCCGTAGCGAGACCTAGTCCCCCCAAAAATAGCTGGATGTAGTGGCATGCACCTGTAATCCCAGCTACCTGGGAAGCTGAGGCTGGGGATTGCTTGAGTCTGTGGTACCATAGGCAATGGGAGTCTGCCGTTTCACGGGCAAAAATAGCGAGACCTAGTCTCAAAAAAAAATTTTTTTTTTGTTGGAGCATGATTTTCTGGCTTTATGTGTTTTTAAACCAACTGCAGTGAAATAATGGTCAAAATACTAATGATTTCTGAGGAGGTTAGAATCTTGTTATGACTCTGAATGTAGCCCCTTATGCTCCAAACATACAAGGGCTGAGGGCATTTGCAATTAGAATGCAAAGTCACACTTTGTGAGACAACAAAGACACTGTAGAGGCTGCGAGATGCAGTAAGTTCCTTGTTTGCATGCCTGGATGCCCTGCCCTCTGTGTTTATTTCTTCCCACCCCTGGTTCCAGGCGACCAAGTCCACAGCCTCACATGTGAGGTCCCAGCTGCTAAACTGGAATTAGTGGCATCAGGGAACAATTTAAATAGGTGGGAACTTTTTACTCAAAAAAGAAATCTTGTAGGAGTATGGAGTTCATGAGAACAGGGGTGAGGGAGAATATGTTCTTAGGGGAAGAAGGGGAGAATGAGAGAGTGAGAGCCAGAGAGAGGAGAGAGAGATTTGCTAGCCTTGGATACTTTTTCTCCTATCAGCCTTGCGAGTTGAGATTTTGAACTGGTTTTATCTTACTGTGGAACAGAGTACAGATCTTTCTCAAACCAGCTCACACTAGCTGAGAAGCTACACCTGGAGTCAGGGGAGCATGTTAGTGAAAAGTTTAGGTAAAAAGTGATAGTAAAGATTGTGCTAAAAATAGGCTATTTCCCATTTAGCCACAAGTGTGCTGTCTACACTTCAAGTGGGAGGACTTCAGATTAGCAGGATAAGAAATCAGATTTTTAGTTTGTCAGGGGGCAAAACATTTGAGAAGCGAGCTTTTACTACAGAAACCTCACTGTGTGCCATGCAGTGTTACAGGAATTGTTAGAAAGAGATGACAGGGGTCTGTGGTTTTCTTCAGATATTTTCTTAAGAAACCACCAGAGAACAAAATGGATGATGACTTGACTGCCCAATAATAAAGTACAGAATTCAAGATAGGTCTCTTTTCTCAAAGCTGATTTCCATTCTGCCCATGGCACATGGTCCTGATTTCTGTGGCGCTGACTCAGGAAGAGGGCTCTTGCTGCTACATGCAGACATCTGACAGACCCCCTCCCTGATCTATGTTAGCCAGATCCTCTGAACTCTCTCCCCAATTAGACCTCGACCTTTGAACTTCAGTGTCATTTACAAATACATATTTTTAGCCGGGCATGGTGGCTCGTGCTTGTAAACTTCAGTCTATGAAGCTGGCGGGGCTAGGGATCGTGGTTCGAGTCCTGCCTGGGGCCCAGAGCGAGACCTAGTTCCAAAAAAATAGCTGGACGTGGTGGTGCTCGCCTGTCATCCCAGCTACCTGGGAAGCTGAGGCTGGGTATTGCTTGAGTCTGTGGTACCCCGGGCAACAAGAGCCTGCGGTTCCACAGGCAAAAATAGCAAGACCTAGTCTCAAAAAAAAAAAAAATACAAATACATATTTTTTTTTTAGATGGCTTCATATACATTTATTAAAAAAAATGATGGAACAAACGAATGAGTGAAATTAATTTCTCCCCTACATGGGGGGAACAACTTACCCTGCTTGATTCAATCTCACCTACAGAACTTTTATATTCTGAAGAACATGTCATCTGTCATATGAATCTATTATTAAACCCAAAAATACATATTTTTATTGATGTAGCATTGCATTAGAACATTAAATGTTTCAGATGTGCATCTTTGAACATGCACATGTCATTTTGCGATTGCCCCTCTTAAACATGTATCATGCTATAAGTCAGTAAGAATTTTACATCTGATGACATTTGATAGCTGGTCAAATTCCTTGTGCCCTTTCATTCCCCAGGTGATGTCTGATCTTTAGGCCTGACTTTGCATTCACATGGGATTGACCATACTTTTCCTTTACCCCTGACACTTCCCCTTAGCAATTTTCCATGCACTGACTTTTGCAACCTGGCTGTTTCTGACTATAAATTCCCTCTTGTCCATATTGTACTGGATGTTGAACCCAGTTTTATATTGAGATCACTTTTCTCCTTTTGCAGTAGTTCCTGAATGAAACCTGTGCTCAATATTTGACTGTTCAGCTCTGGTTTTCCAGTAAGAACTGGCATGTTCTTACTCTGAGCGTCTCCTTTTGCTAGAATCCTTGCATCTCATTGCCCTGTGCCCACCTTTTGCTGCTGTGATGGGGATATCACAGGAGCTACAATCCACCGTGGTCCCAGGACACTGAGCAGCAGAAGCATGTCTCCTATCAAGTGAGTTTAATACTGCAAGTTGGATAGAACCCAGACCCTTAACTGGGGAACACGATGTCCATTATTACACTTGTCATCACTGGCCAGAACACAATCGTGGCTTGGTCCCACCAGAGGGAGAGAGAGAGAGAGAGACATTGGGTGTCGAGCTTGGGAACACAAGAGGCTTTGTCTAGGTGACCGGCAGCTCAGTTGCTGTCATATTATTGTTTAATTGAAAATTGGGGACTGTGTAGCTAAAAATCTGACCTCAAGGTCAATGTCTTAGAGAAGACAGATGTGTTCCAAAAATGCGACTTGAAGAATCAGTGTGAGGGACCATTTAGATTTGTTTCTTTCAGAGTTTATCAACCAATTTATCACTATTTGCCTTGCACTAATAAAAATGGCCATATAGTTATTTATACAATTATTATTTTTTGTGTATCTAAAAGAAAAATAGCATTTAAACATAGCTTGGGGAAGTTACTGTACAATTGGGGTGGGTGAAAATGAGACCTTGAATATTTCTAGAGATTAAACCAAACCAAACCAAACCAACAACACAAAGGGATTGGAATCTGAAGACTGTTGAACTTCTAAAGCACAGCACTAAAGGAAAACTCCCACAATTTGTCTGTAATTCTTAGGGAAAATAACTTGCAACCTAAAATTCAAGGTATTGAGTCAAACAGGAAGTCTTGTATCAAAGTGGAATAATGTAGTTTTCAAGTATGTCATCAGTCAAAACCAAAACTTCACTCAATATGTATCTTTGTTAAGAAAGGTACTCAAAGCTTCAGCCTATGAAGCAGCAGGGGCTAGGGATCGCGGTTCGAGTCCCGCCTGGGGTCATGTAGCAAGATCTAGTTCCAAAACATAGCTGGGAGTGGTGGCACGTGCCTGTAATCCCAGCTACCTGGGAAGCTGAGGCTGGGGATTGCTTGAGTCTGTGGTACCCCGGGCAACGAGAGCCTGCAGTTCCAGGGGCAAAAATGGCGAGACCTAGTTTCAAAAAAACCCCAAAAAACAAAAAACAAGAAAGGTACTCAAGGGTAAGCTTTGGGAACACGAGAGAGAAAACTCAAAATTAAATGACACAGAGGATCCCTAACAGGAAAGCAATAAAGCCCCACCCTGCACTTGACTTAGAGAGCAACCGATCTGGAAACAAACAAGAACCCTGGAGATTACAGAAGACAATGGGAGTAAATGACAATTTTGACATATTGGAATACTTAAAAAAATCATTGATAGAAGTTTGATTGTTGGAATATTTGGAAAATATGAGAGATAAGTAAATAAAAACTAAGCAAGTTATTTTTTTGAGATTTTTTCTTTTATTTATTTTAAGTTATTTAAATATAAATTTCACACCTCTGTGATCGCTGGGGTTCACCTGACCATTCCCACCCTGACCATTCCCACCCTGTCTCACCCCCCCCCCAAGTTGTGTACTTCAATTTGGTTGTTGGCTTGTTTTAACTTTTCTTCATGGATTTTTGTTTATCTTTCCCATGTCCCATATAGTATTAAAACCATTTGGTCTCTGTCTTTTTCCTTTTGACTTGTTTCTGCTAATATGAATTCTTCTAAGTCCATCCATGTTATCATGAATCGTTCAATTTGTCGATTTTAATTGATGAGTAACATTCCATTGTGTATATATACCACATTTTTTCATCCAGTCACCTGTTTTTGGACATTTGGTTGTTTCCATGTCCTTGCAATTATAAACAGTGCTGCAACAAACATCCGAGTACAGTTGTCCCTTTGTACCCATGTTGGAGTCTCCTTTCAGCAAATTTAAATAAATAAAAGCAAAATCAATAATTTCTAACCCCAACCTGAGCAGTCTTATCTGTCGCTGTCCAGGAGTGCAAGTCCACACCCAGGAAAAAAAAGACATAATTCCAGAAAAAGAAAAGACCGGTGGGCCAATCATGGACCAACGGTTTGCAGCAAGAGGAGTTGGAGTGATCAGAGAGTGGAAGGGAGAAAGAGGGAGTGGGTAATAAGAGGTACAATACAACCATACAAATGTGACCAATATTGCATGAAAATTACAAAAAAATTTTCAAACTCCAGGTAAAGCAAAGTTGTAAAGAGAAAGAATTATAACTGATAACAAGGCTTTATAAGAAAGATATTTACATATTTATAATAATGTAAGTACTGATATAACTATTATATGGTGAGAGAAAGGATTACGGTGTAAGGAAACAAAACCCTCAACAGGAAACAAAAAGTTATAATAGATAAATCTATAATGGCTGTGTGAGAAATATAGGGATACAGAAAAAATAGCTTTAAAAAAGTTAAAACATGATCATCTCTGGTGAATGGGATTGTGGAATGAGGTAAGGTGGCAATAGGGGCTCTTGTTTTTTAAAAGACATTTTAATACCATTTGATCTTGTGAAATATATTTTGAAAATTAAAAAAATTAATTATATATAGAGTCTAGAGGAACAAATTTCCACAGATAGGTGACTTAGGCAATCATTGTCTCTTGTTCTAGAGGTGCTAAGTCTGAGTACCACTGGCTCCTTCTGACAGTTGGAGACAAGGATCTGCCCAGACCTCTCTCCATGGCCATCTTTTCCCACTGTCATCACATTCCTTGTTGATGATGTCCTCTGAGTTGAAACTCCCCCTTTTTATAAGGAGCCAGTTGTGTAGGATGGGTCCTACCCTCTCTCCTAACAGAGTCACATTCTTAGGTGCTAGGGGTTAGGGCTATGACATACATGTTTGGAGGAAATTCAACTCAAATACTATATGCAGGAATGCTGGTGGTAGCCAAAGTTTCTGTGAGGAACCCTCTGTAACATTAGCAAGTTTTTTAATTTTGAAGCCCACCTGGAGGGCAGGGGACATGGAGTTACCCCTCTCAGGAACACAAAGCTGCAATTCAGGAGGAGTGACTCTGACTCAGATGTGGCCTCCAATGCTGTCTCTCTGGGGCTGAGAACACTGCTATATGAAGGGCAAACACCAACACTGAAAGATAGAAAGAGATGGCAGGGTGAATGGTACGTGGGACCTCCATTCTCTGGTGGCATTTAAATTGTATTGGCCTCCATTAACTCTGGAGTGGAAACTGAATGATGGGGCTTCATAAGAATGTGCTACTAAAGACTTTGGTTGTACAGAGATGCAGAGGAATCCTTTAATAAAGATGGATCTTTATATTCTATCTTGTTTGCTTCTGTCTGTCTGTCTATCTATGTAACTATGCAACTATGTATGTATATATGTACCTACCTATCTATCTTCTATCCATATTTTGAATTTTAAAATTTGCCCAAATTTGCTTCCAGGAAATGTGTCCCTATAACTGCCAGCCATCCATTCTGCAAGCTGCTTCAGGGCCATAGCCACAGCAGCTGTCATGGACACAGCATGTGCCAGGCCTGGGCACAGCCCTCATACATATCCCTACAGACTGAGTGACTCTGGTACTTAGAGCCAGGTCCTCCAGAGTCCAGTCTTGCAGCTACCCTGTTCCCCTCACAAGCCTTGTGATTCATTTACAGCATAAGTAGAACGCTGGTCTCATAGTAGGAGCTGGTCGACTGGCATCTATTTGTAACTCATTATTTAGAGAAAATATGTTTAATGAGTTATGGAGTTAATGTACAATAAGATTTATTTTGTATGCTTGCAGCTTCACTGAGTTGCCGCTTCAAGATTCCCAGGATGATTCTCTTTTGAATGTACAACAGGCAAGAACATAAAGGGAAATTTATAATGTCATGCAGGAAGCTCTGGGAATTAAAGAAGCAAGGTTGCTATTGGCTGGGATGGTTCCACATTATTTTCTATCTGTCAAAGTAGTGTGTAACTCTACATATGAAAAATGACTGGGTAAGGGACTCAATAGTGTGACCTCCAGATTTTATGGAAATGATAAGACAATGTCAATGTCTGAGACTGAAATCAAAATGATCATGTTGATAGGATGAGACTCATCTTTTATAGAAGTCATCCACTCTTAAGAGATGGTTTTTAAAAGTTTTCATAAATTGAAAGCAAGTGGTGATTGTCGTAAAATCTTCCAAATCCAATCTTAGTTGTAATATGAATTAAGTATTCCTGAGTGTCTTGAGGACATGCATGGGTAAATATTAGTGGTGTGTGTGTGTGTGCGCGCGCACGTACTTAGGTGTATCAGGGAGGGGTGTGTTATTTGGAGTATGGGGACAGAAGCTTAATGATAGGAATTTGTCAATTCCTATTGAATTGTTGATGTGGGTTTGGCTTGTGCTGTGGTGGGGTGAGATGGTCACTTTGGTGGGGGTGATATAAAGGTGGAAGGGGGTGTGGTTTGGTAAAGTGAACTGTGTGTTGTGTGGTTGAACCTGGCATATGGTTTGATATGAGGTAAGGGTTGCAGTGGATTGAAACTTGGTGAGGGTGTAACACCCTATGTTGATTACATGGGAGATGGGAGACTGGGATATATGAGTGTGTGTGTGTGTGTGTGTGTGTGTGTGTGTATAATATGGTTGTAGCTTAGTTTAGCTTTTGTTTAGATTTTTTTTGCTCTTTGTTTAGGTCTTTGTTCTTGTCTTTGTTTGGCTTTTGTTTTGTCTTTGTTTCACTCTTTGTTTAAACTTTCTTTGGCTTTTGTTTGGTCTTTCTTTAGCCTTTTGTTTTCTTTCTGTGGCCTGTTTGTAGTCTTTGTGCAGCTTTTGTTTTTAAGTGGATCTTGGCTGAGAACTCATCAAAAACACCTTGTGTAATGAAAAACCCGGATAAATAATCTCTCCCTATATATTCTGCATGCATTGAGATAGCCTTAGCCCCCCCCAGGGACCTGGTACAGACGTGGAATCTGTTTCACACTACTGCTACTTGAAGGTAAGGAACTCTCACTGGTGCTTATCTTACTTCTTGTAGTTCATCTACAGGAGGCAAAAGTCCATTTGTAAGGGGCATTTCATTGAATTCCCTGGGAAACTCGCTCCATCAGTCAAAATTGGGAGGATGTAAAAGGACGGAGAAAACAAGAAGAAAAAAACACTGAAGTCTGGTCAGAGGACTCTCCTGGAACGTTCTGGAGTTATCTGAATCTGGGAGAAGCTCCCACCCTAACTCAAATTCTCTAAGTTTAAAGCCCCTGCTTCTGGAGCTGGAATCAGGGGACTATTGGCTTCTACATTTTCTGTTTCTTCCTTTACTATTTCTTATGATGTGAAAATAGATTTTTCTCCTTATCTAAGAATAATTTCTTCTCTCACACAGTTGGCTTATGTGTGTAGAATGTTAATGAAACAACAAAGTCTAAATCTTGTTAGACTTTTGCTCTCTGTGGACAAGTAAACTTACATGGAAAGCTGATAATGCTTTGCCTTGTACAGAATCCTTTAGAAATCATAGAGCTCTTTTAGGGTTTGTAGCTGAAAGAGACAAGAAGTAACATATTATGTGTCAAGGGGAAAAGTTGGCTAGTGCTAGGAGCAAAATGAAGAAAACAAATTTTCATGCTTTGTGACTCAAACAAGCAGAAAACAGACTGCTATCAGAGGGGCAGCAATTTTATGTTTATTATGAATAGCAAGAAATGCCTTGGTGGATTTTAAAACTTGTTTCACATATACAGAAAAATGGTGACCAGTACAAGAATTCCAGGTGTGCTTGATCACTCAGATGCTGACATTTGATTTTATTTGCAATCACTCTCTATGTAAACATGCACATTCTTTTTAGTGCTATTTGAGATTAAGTTGCAAATATGATCAAAATCAGAGTTAACACTGAAAACATACTATCATCTGTACACATCTAGATTTCACCAATTGTTCTTGCAGTCGGTGTAGGGTCAGGGATCCTTTCTCCTTCTCAAGTCTAATTTCCTTTAATCCGAAACAGTACCTGAGATTGTCATTCTCTTTCATGATCTTGACAGTTTTGAGGAGTAAAGATCTGTTATCTTGTTCAATGTTGCTTAATTTGGGTTTGGTCTGAGGTTTTCTCACCAAAACCCTCAGGTTATGTTTTGGAAGGCATGCATTTGCATTTTAGGTCAGACAGATCCAAATTTAGACTGGAATTTGATTGTATAAATTTTAATTTCAGGTGTGGCTTATCTAATATGTCTAATTTAACTAGGATTTCAAAGGCAATCTTACAAGAAGATGTAAAAAGAAATTTAATTCCAGGTTTTCATAGGTAATTCTTAAATATTCACCAAAAGTATGACAGTGCTGCCTTTTAACTCTAAACAGTAATTATAGTGATATGGACATAAGCTTGTCTAGTGAGTTATTTAGTCTCAAGTCTTGAATGAATGCCCATTTCATAAAATGTGGTACTATCTCTCAAAGTACATCCAGGTGCTGAAAATACATTTGAATAAAGAGTTGTCCTAATAGCCACCTCCAGCTCATGTGCCATCGACAGCATGTTGTCAGAGTGCCTGGTAAAGAAAAAACTTTCATTTTGTGATTTGTATGTACTGGAAACTTCTGTTTGGAGATGGCTGTCTGTATTATCATTCAGGAGGGAGAGATTCTGACTCCCCAGCAGACTTCCTTTGTCTTGGCAAAGTTATTGTAATTGATTCTTTACATATGCAAATATAAAGCATCTTTTTTTTTCTTCAGAGAAAATTCTGAAGTCACCATAAATCTGAATGTGGGACAATTGATTAATTTGTTATATGGTCTTTGTAGTTAAGCAAATATATACATATATATATATTAAAGTAAATATATTGTGGCAGGAAATAGGAATGTTTCCGGGATGAGTGGAAGATATTTACTTTCTTTCCCAAATGCGAAATTAGGTTAGAAGTCTGACAATCTAGGCCGGGCATTGTGGCTCATGCCTGTAAGCTTCAGCCTATGAAGCGGCCGGGGCTAGGGAT
>PVHY01019393.1:0-27468 GCA_004024945.1 Uropsilus gracilis | reverse complement strand
AAGGATCGTCCACTTCCACATACAGAACCGTATGGCAAGTCTCCTGACGATGGAGAGCCGAGGTGGTTTTACCTGGCAGGAGTTCCCTCAAATGCTTTATCAGCTGCTTCTCCGAGTATTTCAGCTTTTAAGTAATACAGCATTCGGACTCGCAAAAGCACCCTGTAAAAAGCAGACACATTACAAACTGTATACAGTTCAGTCAGAGTAAGGCTTTCCTGAAGAGAATAGATAGGGCTATCTCTAGTTCTCTGAAGACAAGAAAATGTGCTTGGTAGTTATCTATAGCATGAGAGAATAGAATTTAAAGCCAATCACTTTCATTCATTTTCCGAATAAGAAGTGAAGCAATTCACAGGAGACACAATTCCTCAGAGAAACACCTCCTCCCAGAGTGAGATGTTGACCCTTGCTGGCATCTGAACTCTGAGGGTAAAGAGCCAGACAAGGTTACACTGGCCAAACAAAACCCACAAACATTTTGGGTGGCAGTATTGCTGCTTCTTTCAGTTTTTAAAGGAAAAAAAAAAGTCTTACTAATATGGAATATACACCCAAAAAAGTACACTGTGTATAAACATGCAGCTTGAAGAATGTCTATAAATATACATGGGTTCCAGTAGGAAGCAGAACATCTCAGAAGGCTCCTGCTACCTCCTTTTCATCTTTATTTCCACTCCCAAGTAGATCTTCACTGTCCTGACTTCCAGTAGCTTAGATCTGAAGCAGATGCCTTTTTACTTTTGATAACAATTTCACTTCCCTAAATATTATACTACAAACAACAAACAATGCTTTGAGTACTTACTGTGTGCCAGGTTAGTATCAGTTCACTGAACCCTCACAACAGTGCTGAGGTGGGAAATAATATATCCTCATTTTCTAGATGAAGGCAAGAAGGGACCTGCTGGAATAGGGCCACTATTTAAATCCAAGCAGTCCTAACTCCAGAATCTGCATTAACTACTGATCTGATATTGGAATGGCAGTGAATTTGTTAATTAACAGAGCACACAATTCATGAGCTCTCAGTCCTGGTATGCTGATGCTGTAGCAGAACTGCTTCCTGGCCTAATCTTGCCTGAACCTCAGATAGAACCAGGACTCAAGATCAAAGAATAGAAATTTCAAGGAAGCAGTTACAGAAGTTCATTGAATTAAATAACAGTTGCTGAGGAAAGGTGCACTCCCAACACTAGGAAGGCTCAAACAGACTGGATAACTCCTGTCGGGTCCCTCTCTATAGCACCCCTCACTGAGCAGGGGATCTACAAGGTTCCTGTTGGCCTTGAACCCCTAACTCTCACTGAAAGAGAAACAGAGAGGACAGCAGTCTCCTTCAAATTCAGAATAGACAACAATCAGCTTCTTTATTCTCGGAGTGCCTTATTGCATAATTTTTTGATTCCTTGGGCCCAGCGTGCACTCAGGAAAGGTTTAGGTGGTGGAGAGGTTAAGGAATGCCTCAAATGTCAACATTTGGTCCTGGCTGTCACCTGCGATCAACTCTGAAGGTGTCAAGGGAAGTTCTATGTCAACCTTTCCAGCTCAGGCTACTTCCAGTGCTCTAGTCCCAAATCTGCAGCTGTGGACGGGACAGTCAAATGTTGTTGCTGTAACTTACCAAAGCAAAACCCAAGTCCTTTGCTTTGCCCCTCATCTTTTAGTGAATAAAACAACTCTGATTCTGTCATGGCCAAAAGCACCACCGTTCCCCTAGCTTATCAGGCTTTACAGGCACAGAGTTAGCAGCTTTCTGTAATCCTCATCAAATGCTGACAAATTTCAATTGTCCTTCAGTTATGGTTCTTATATTTAACAATGTCTCCCTATTCTACAGTTAGCACCCTCATCTAGGTCCCCATAACCAATGCTAAAATTATGACAGAATTCTTCTAGCTGGCCATTCAGCTCTAAGTCTACCTAGCACCAAGTCATCTCCCATAGCCCTGGGGGTCCCAGGTCCAATCAGTCTGAGCAGAGCTGCCACCAGGGACAGCGAGGGCAGACACTTACTTGTTGCAGTGCTGTTTGAGGTGTTTCTTGTAACCATCATCATGCAAGACCACCTCAGGGTTGCAGGTGGCCAGCCAGTCAGCATTCTTCAACTCTGGGAGCAGCAGCTGGTTCTTTGTCTTCTTTCCCTTCCTCCCTCTGGGAACTGGAGCAGACAACCCTGACATAGAAAGGCATCAAGGGACAAGTGGGTAAGCCCACTGGTGTTAGGACTAGATGAGCCAGGCTGCCCACGGTGGTTCTGGGTGACAGGCCCCACCCTTCAGTTCACCAAGTAGTGATGATGGTGAGATGTGCGCCTACTACACTACTCAGTAAACCTCAGGACCGTTCCGTCAGACAGCAGCAATTTACTCAGTGAGGATCAAGAAAGGTGTACCTGCACCCTTAAGGAAGTCAGATCTCAGCCAGGGAAAGAGGAACACGCGGTCTGAAACCTGACGGTCGACCACGGCCAAGTGAAACAAAGGAGAGGCACAGCATACACACAAACAAAAAAGGCACAGACAGAGATGGCACTGGCACAGAAAAGAGAAACGCAAACCACAGAGCCCATGTTTTGAGCCCCTGATTCAGAGGAGAACTTCCTGTGATACTGAGGTTAATAGGCAGGACAGGTGTGTGGGTAACTTGAGAAGGGCCCAGTTGTACTTAAAATACATCACATGACGCTGGATGATTCTCAGGGAGAACTGAAAGTATCATCCTTCCCCACTGGGGAAGAAATTATCTACGATTATACCTGAAATATATGGATGCTCTCCTGAGCACAGGTCAACACAGGACAAGTGATGCAAGTGCATAGAACAGACGCTTGCTCCTCAGACACGGGCTCACCTGAGTGGTTCTGGAGGGTCTGGGCCTGCCCATCTTTGGTAGGTGTGATCAGTTCCCAAATGAAACTCTTGATCTTTTCGTCCCCCTTGTAATGCTTGACACAGTACACCAGCAGGGCCCGGCAAATCATCTCCATGTCCTTCTCATTCAGATGCCACTTGAACCGCCCGTGAGTCAGGATGTCCTTCCAGCGGCCCCAGCTGAGAGTGGAAATACAGAAGGGCTTGAAAGTGGAAAGATCATGTGTGCCCTCAACCCTGCAGGACAACAAGGAGCCACAAGTGCTTCTTGTTCTCTGCTGGGTCTACTAATTGCTCTCAGGGACAGCACGTTCGAGCTAGTCAAATGTCACCAAGGTGACATGGACATTGGACACAGCAAAAATGGTCAGTAAAATTTTCAGAAGGGAGAGTTGGAAATATATGAAGCAGGGAATAAATTTGGAAGTAACACAGAGTCTAGCTGCCTCATTCAAAAGCAATGGTGAACCCCAGAAACTAAACCCTCTATTTTTATCAGGGCCAGAGTCCTACACAAATCATGCCTTAACATCTGTTGCATATCCTTGGGGGACAAAAGCAGGAAATCAGTACCAGACAGCAAATTAGTAACAGAGATTTGCTATGACAAGCATATGAGAAGATCATAGTGCGTCTACAATATGGCAGCAGAGGGCACAAGGACTGTGGGGGAGGGGCCATGGGCAGACAGCACGGTTCTCTCCTGCTCTAACAGATCCTCTCTCACCCCAGGGGGGATCATAGAGACATGCTGGACCAAGCTCAGGACTGAAAAGCAAAGGGGGAGAAAACAGCAAGTAGGCAGAGCCAACACCCACCCAAAGATGAGCAGGTTCTTCTCTACCCGGAAGCACTCAGCTCGGAGGTAGCGCCTGGTTTTGTCATTGAGGCGCCTGGACCTTGTGGGCCTTTCATCAGAGTCGCTGTCTAACTCTGAAAACTCCATGAGCTCATCTTCCTCAAAGGAGTTGTAATGTTTGGTCTGCTTTCTCACGCGAGGCCGGTCAATCACCAAGCTTTCCTAGAAAGAGAGGACTGTTGGCGAGAAAGCCCCTCTTCTCTCTACCACCACCCAATGCACAAGAACACCCTCTTGGTGTTCCCCAGGGTCGGCTTGGGACACAACCCCACACCCCAATCTCATTCTCCAGCAGGAATGACACTACCAGCACACCTGCTGTATCCACACAAACAGAGGGTTTCTTTGGGACTTGCTGAAGCTGGTGTACTCCACAGCCCCCAGTGCTGTCTGCCACCATCTGCTGCTTCTGCAATCATTCTAATGGGGATGGGCAGGCACGGGCCCCCCAGTGCTCAGAGTGGCAGTCTGCTCTTGCCAAGAAAGGCGAGAGTGGCCGCCCCAGCTGTTCGCCAGCATGCAGAAGCAGCCTGCTTGCTGGAGACAGGATGAGCTGCAGAGTTCCATCTGCTCAGCAACCTTCCAAAGGCAAACAAATGATCCTGCTGCTTCAGTTCCTGCTTTCCACTGGCATCACTACTCACCTTTTGTCTTTCATTGAAAATACCTCCTGCTCAGGCACTTTACTTATTGGTGGCTCCCCTGGCCACACCCGTCGCTACTTTCCCAATCTCCATCATGTCATGGTGGAGGGAGTCTCCCTCCCCCCTTTACAACTCTTCCCAAAGCTCAGTGAAGCTCTTGAATATTCGCTAAAGCCCAGATAAATGTCTAGTCATCCCTGCCTCAACTACCTTTCTACTCCAAATGCTGGCTACTGTCTACAAGGCAAGAGATTTTCCTTCTTCTCACCTACTGCCTCCTTGCCTGTCAATAACTCCTGGATAGTGATGCTGCAGAATACAGAACAGGTGACTTGGGGGGTGCAGGGAGGTGGGCTGCAGAATCTTCCTATTTGGAGAAAAGAGGTTGAATTAAGCAACCTCTCATGGTCCCACAGAACAGTCAGGGCTGGGGGCTGGTTACTGAATCCGCATAGGAAGGATAAACTGTCTTCTGGGTTTGTTGGGTCCACGAGAGTTCCATACTCACCCAAGAAAACATGCAGAAAGTAGTGGGGTGACAGGATCAAAGATAGAAGGGAGGGAAACTAACATCTCAGGGGTACCTCACAATGGGCAACCCAGTTATACTTACAAATGTTATCTCCAACTCTGCAAAGTGGGCACTGCTACCCCTTTTTTTCATGTGTCTAAGGTTAAGTACCTTGCCCAAAGACCTAGAAGTAGGCAGTGGCAGACTCTGGTTTCATTCCAAGGTTCTAGCTTATGTTCAGCAATAAGATAAAGACACTGGTAGAATGGTGGTAAAACCAACAAACTATTCTTCATCATGTTCTTTTCCTCTTCCTGGTACTTTTCAGAAATGAACATTTCTTCCAATAGGAAACATGGGAACAAGGTGAAAGAGTCACATGCCAATGATGGGACCCTGGTTTGGAAGAGAAGGCTGAATCTGACCTGTTGTTCCAGTTGCCTCTAATTTTCTGAAGGCCCAGCACACAGGTCATTTTAAAATCATTACAGTTTAACATTACAGTTTTAAGCTCGTGACAGACAGCATTTTATCAAAGAACTAAGGCTCAGAAGCAAGTAATGACTTAAAGGGAATTTATGCTCTATTGAGACACTAGTGAAATTTTCAGTGGAATATAGTATAAACTTTGTACCTTTTCATTCTTTGCTTCAGTGTCCAATTCAGCTATTTTAGCCCATTTCTGCCAAAAGTTTGGGTCATCTAAGGAAATATCTGTTCTGTTTCCTGAAGCCACAAAGCTGGCCTGTGAAGAAGACAAGAGTCAATAAAGCGCTTAAACACAGTACATACTAATAAAACACCCTTGATATTTCAAAATGCACTGGAAACTCACGGATATTCTCCATGTGAAATCAAAACCAAAACCTAATAGAGCTTGCAAAAATGAATTCGGAGACCATAAAGCTCATTTTTAAAAAATTCTATTTTAAAGATTGGGTGAGGGAATTACAATTTCAACCTACAGAATCATTTTTTTTTTTTTTTTGCAACTTAACACTTAGAAGCAGGAAGACAATCCCTGGAAGACAGCAGCGATGATATTTGATGCCTAGTTTCCTGTGAAAAGGTTAGTTCTTAAAATGTTTCTTTCTGATTAGGACCAAATGCCTGCTACAGGGAGGGGCCGGGCTGGGCAGTATGAGCTGCACAGAGAATAGTGATGCCTACAATGCACAAGCTGCCCTGTGCCAGTCCTTCTACAGTTGAGCAGCCCCCACAGGGCCCAGAGCCTGTGGCCTGGGAAACCCAAGGGGGATCTCTAAGTGGTCTGATGTGCTGAATTCTAAATAGTGACATGAGGAGCACAGGAAAGTGCTCAAGCAGAAGCTAAGACTCTTGAGAGTAGTTTCTCTTCTCACAAAATGGATAGAAATACTTGCTGGAGTTTGAGGAATGGAGCATTCATCGGAATTTCAGCTCTCTGACACTTGTCATGGAGAGCTCTACAGGGGACTTGCGATGACCAGTCAGGGCTTCAGAGTCGTCCTTGCAGAGTCGTGAGCAGTGCAAACTGCAGTCTATCCTGCCTGCGGAAGCTCAGCAACCAGACAGAGGCTAGAGTAGTGTGTTCTCCACTCTTGCTAACCATGCAGACTCGCTGCACCTTCAGGGTGTTGTGCAGTATCAACATGCAGCAGGTAATCTCAACGAGGGATATTTAGCAAGAGAGAGAAGCCTGGCTAGTAAGGGCAGGAAATACACAATTTTCTTTTTGTCCCCACCCCAGCAAGTACTCAGGAGAGAAGGTCCTCTACCTTGGCAAAGGTGGACCCTTTCCCTTCAGACTGGATGGTGATGGTGTGGGTTCTCCTCTGCAGAATCTGGTCTATGTCTTCTTCACAGAACTTGGAGCCTTCGTCTTCCTCGTCCATTAAGGCTCCATAAGCGCCTTTCCGGAGGAGGTCCTCTACCTCCATTTTCGAGAGCTGCTGTACCTGGACAGGTCACCAAAGGCTACTCACAAAGCAGAAAATGCACAGGAGAAAAACAGCCTCGAGCGTGGCCTCTAGAACCTATTAACTGCACATGTCAGAACAGACAAGGACCAAAAGCTTGAGGAAACGAAAATCCTGATAAAGATGATCAAAGAGAACTGTGGGGAAGGCAGGCCATCCACCGCTATTGGGAGTTCCAAAACAAAACCCAGCATACGACTCTGGCCCTCACATTCTTCAGAACTTTGGTTATGATCAAAAGCCACAAATCATTGAAACTACGCACCACTGAAGAGGCTCTACTTAATGCTTATTTTCTGTTTTAGTTTGAGTCTGTTTCTTTAAAAGTCTCCAGATGTACCAAATGAGCTGAAGAATAATGATTTATTCATTACTAAATAAATACATTAGTATTGGAAATGATGTCATTTCTTAACTAAAGAAAAAGGTCCCTGCCAAGTGTGATCTTCTCTGTCGCTTGCTGAAAACAGGAAATGGAAGTTCAAAACACCCTTTCCTGGTTCTAATTAAGAATCTGGTCCTCTTTAGAGCAATCACAGGCGGGAATCCCAAGTCCCAGCACTGGTCACTTGAGGTATGACGCTTAGCAACATACGCACAGCGCAGAGGATACAGACCATATGGGCGAAAGATAACTCCTTCGGAATGCTTTAATTTCCAACCTCTGATGCACTGAGCTCGGAGATTAAGGAGATAGTCTACTTTACGGATTTTAGCTGCAATTTTTCTCCCCTCCCTGAGAGAGGAAAATACTATTAACTGCCATATGCCGAGCTGCTAATTTACTCATCCATTTACTCACTGACTATTGGTCAAGTATCTTTAATATGCCAAATATGGTTCGAGGTCACGGAGGATACATTAGGTCCCATTATACTCTCAGCAACTCCAAGTCTGGTCATAGTAGGTATCTGCGAAGAGTTCAGAGCTAAGATCTATCGACTTCTAACAGGCACTGTTAAGAACTCTGCTGACTGAACGCCACTGCACTGTGGGCCATTCTACCATATTGCTGCTTCTATAGGTTTCCTTTGTCCACCTATAAAATGCAGAGACCTGACACTGAGTTTATCCTCTACTGAATCACCCAACAAAACTGTGTGTAGGTTGGCTCAACGTTGTGAGAGTGAATCTTAAAACAGCTGTAGAAAGAAAGACTCCAGACCCCACAGGTTGTGTGGCAAATGCTTCTGAAGTCTCTAGAGCAGGAAATGACATACTCACCCCATTGGTGCCACCTTTTCGGTTGATGTCCTGAAGAACAGCTTTGTCCAGACCCAGCTTTAGGCTGGCCTTGTCAAACATTTCCCGCTCGTAGGAGTTCCGAGTAATGAGGCGGTACACCTTCACAGCTTTGCTCTGGCCTATCCGGTGGCATCGGGCTTGAGCCTGTGAAGGAAGGAAGGTTTGTGTACGTCATGTCACCAGATATAATGGCAGCAGCTAAGGAAGAAAAATGCTGAAATTCCATGTGGGGTGACTCACAGCTATGAGTCACAGGACTGATTTTATAGAAGTCACCCAAATGAAGTCTGCTCCTTCAAGGTCACTCATTTCTTCACTCATTACTTACTGAGTGACTACTGAGTGATGGGATAGAGACGCACCTGGCTTCCTGCCCTCCCCAGTTTGTCATCTAAGCACAGACACACATTCCCACTATGCTATCTGTCCTGCTCTCTTGGGAAATGTCTCAAAGCTGGAAGCTCCAGATTTTTAAATTTTACCACAGAAATTTTCACCACAGACAAAAATATATTTTGCCATCTTTATTCTGGCTGTCTCACTGATGAGGTTCCTTGTTTGCTATACTTCCTCTAAATTAGGACTTGATTATACATAATGTCTGATTACCTTTGTTTTAATTGGAAGACCATTGCCCAGACCCATTATTTTTGTTACCCTGATGAGAGTTGATATGAGAGAAACAAGGTCAGTGTTTTGATTCTCTTAGTTTCCAAAATAATATAGCCCAAAAGTAATCATGAGGAGTTTTATTCCTAGATTTTTAGGGAATACAATTAAGCTATACGTTTAAATAAACGCATTATGGTTTACTGTACTGCCATTATTACTCTTGTTGTTCAAATATGGCTGTGGGAGCCTCTTTTGAAAACTCAGTGAAATACAGAAAGAAGGAGGGTAAAATAAACTCTGGTGGCAGAATGGATTTGGAGGCATCAGTAAGAACTCATAGTTGAGGGGTGTTTATGTATGCACATACATGTATACATATACACACAGATATAAAATCAGATATGCAAATGCCCATGTTTTATCTACATACACCAGTAGTGTGGGATAGGTCCCTTGTTTTCTGATAGGAAGGTCCTACTATATATTTCCTGTCCAAACCTGGATTCAGCCAGTTTTCTTTCAAAGAGTACGAGCTGCTTTTAGAGGGAAAAGAATACACTACTACTAAGTTGATCTTTTTTTCTAGGTGTATTTAGTGGGCAAAAATAGGTGTATTTGTGGGTGGAGAGTACATGCAACCATGTGCACATATAAGGTCATACAAGTACATATTTTTTATTTTTAAGGAAGAACCACTGTTTTACATTCTTGTTAATATTTTGATAGTATAGGGCTTCTAGGGAGTGGGGGAAGTATAGAACTTCTCCATACTGATATTTTAAAACAAATTTAGGACTATGGGGCCTACCTGTATGGAGAAATAGTTTCATAGGCTCTCTCAGCAAATGTCTCCTTTAACTACGCTGTGTCCAGTGTGGTCATAGCTTCGCTTTTAACTGCTTTCCTTTCTTCCCAGCCTCACTCTTCTCCTGCTTCTCTGAGACTGCACTCTCCAATAAAGCATATCCTAAAAACCTTTGACTGATTTCTTTTATTTTCTATGAAACGTAGCTTAAGATACACAGCCTCATGTGCAGTCACAGGAATGCTAGCCTACATAAACTGGAATATTTAAGCTGATTGACAGAAGTGCATATAATTATGGGGATAATGGTTTGAATAATCTTGTTAATATCTATTCTTCCTCCAAATTGTGAGTATAATAAATATTTGTTACAAAAGTGGAGAAAAACAACAACAACAACAACAAAAAAAACCCCAAATTTAGGACTATGGGTTTTCACTACATCAGAACTACATCTGTATTTGTATCTATTTTTGACCATGTTGTTGTCAACCATATATGTTATCCCACAACATATATCTATATATGTTTCAGAAACAAAATACTACTACAGTCTCCATCAGACGTAATTACTGAAAAGAAGGTAATTTTTTTCCCCTCTAGCACTAAATATGTACAGTTAAATTACTGTGCTTTAAATACACATTTGTAGGGAGGTTTCCTTTTTGCAACAGAAAGGTTAGTAATTACAAATCTACTTCTGAGTAATATGGGATTGAGTGAATGAGTCAATACACTAGGGTTAGGTTTTTCACTGTTGAAGACAGAAGTTACAACTATGGAAAGAAGGAAAAGTAGAATAATTCTGTGGCATTAGAATGTATAAGAGGTATCAGCATTAACTCATGATTAGGTGTGTATATTGTGTATACAAACATATAAGCATATATAGAACTAGATGTGAACATGGGTATTTCTATATATTTATGAACGCACATGTGTATAAACACATATACACAAAAAAAAGTTTTATATATATATATATACTCTGTGTGTGTGTAGTCTAGGTATTTCTCTTGAGGAGGCTGAGAAGTGATGGCATGCCAGGAGCAAAGAGTTAAACTCTGAAATCTTAGTTTCAAATACCATTCTCCCTAAGACAGAACCAAGGTTAGCCATATAAGTTAATTTCAGTATCTAGGTAGACAAAGCTGAGGATGAACTTGAAACGTGTTGTCAGAATATAAGGAAGCACTCACGATGGACAGATGATGGAAACACACCAAAAATTTGAAGCTTGCAAAGGCTTCACTTGCCTCAGTCTAGAACCGTCTAAACATCAAAATACATACAGTAATGGAATATAACGCACTGAATAAAAAAAGAACCCACAAGTTCATACTACCATAAACAAATGGAAGAAAAGGAAAAACTTGTGTAACATAATTACAAATACAGAATGACAGAGAATCACCACTTTGCAAACACTATGGCAATGATCGATTCAGGGAAACAATCAGTGGAAACTAAAATCAGTGGGCAAAACTTTGAGGAACAGGATATTTTACAGTCTCAAAGAATTGCTCCAAAAATCACTTCTTAATTCCAAAGGAAAAAAAAGCAACATTCTAGTTAAGAAGTTTGGTAGGCATCACTAGTGAAGAGCTCAGGATCCCAACTGTCAGACCAAGGGACATGTCTCCCCTGACTTGATACATTAGGGAGAAACAATACTCCAGTGGCATTACCAAGCCTGAGTCCAGTCCTGGGACACACAAACATGAATTGAATGACTATCTAGCAAGTAGCTGGTCTGTGCTCTTCACAAGCAACTAGTTGTGAGAGAGAAAGAAACACTGAAAACTGGTCAAGATAAAAGGAGACTAAAGAGATATGAGAAATAATGGTAATGAGTAAATCTGGACTAACCCTTAGACTGAGAATCCTATCTATAAACAATGTTGAAAGAAATGAAAAAAAATTGAAGATGGAGTATGGGTAGAGAGTGTGTTCTAATTTCCTGATTCGGAGATCTGAACGGTAGTTACAAAAAAGAATGTCGTGGGCTCTCAAATGGTTCGATCGAAAAAAGGTGAGTTTGTTCTCAGAGAGACGGAGGAGAGCTGGGGCAAAAAGGGGCAAACTTGGCAAAAAGTAAACAGTGAATATGGATAAAGAGTATACTGGAGTTATAAACTGAAATACTAAAATAAAAAAGTAAAAAAGTAAATACGGAGATTTGGAAAAATTTCTCTCTTAGGGTTATAGTGTCCATTTGATAGATCTCAACTTCACTTTGCTTTTGAATTTTAGGGATTCTCTCTGCCATACTCTCTCCACCCCATAGTCTGCCCTCCTCTCCCCAAATTTAACTATAATAAAGGGACTGGGTTGGGCACGGTGGCTCGTGCCCGTAAGCTTCAGCCTATGAAGCAGCTGGGGCTAGGGAGCATGGTTAGAGTCCCGCTCGGGACAACAGAGTGAGACCTAGTCCCAAAAAATAGCTGGGCATGGTGGCGTGTGCCTATAAGCCTAGCTACCTGGGAAGCTGAGGCTAGGGATTGCTTGAGTCTGTGGTACCCTGGGCAACGTGAGCCTGCGGTTCCAGAGGCAAAAATAGTGAGACCTAGTCTCTCCCCCCCCCAAAAAAAAAAGGATTCGGAAAGGAAAAAACTCAACCAAGTAACCCTGAGAAATAGTGCTTTGATTATAAGACTAATGATGAAAAAACACTATCATTCTGTACCACATGCTGGTAAACTTATTTTTCGTAGAATATGGGTTGGCAATTCTGAAACTGTGTATAAAGGAGAGGACAAGTGAATAAATACATTACAATGATCCCCCGAGATCCTGTCTTCTTACAGCCAGAAAATGGAGTTACAAATAAGAAAAAGAAGACTACAATGTATTTGTGATGGTGACCTGGGATCAGAACTCTCACTGTGGATAGACAGATATGGAACATGTACAGATGGGTGGTGTGAATGAGTGCAAGCTAGTGTACATGCATCCGTTCCTGGGCTCTGTCTGCTCAGAGATTCTAGAAGCAATATTACTCTGATAGCAATGGCCACACACAGAAGTCAGATGTTGATTTCTAAATACCATTCAGAAAAAAAAAAAAAAGAATCAGGGATCTTTGGAGACATCTGTCAATTCCATGTCTATAGTAGGAAAAATGCAGAATGAACATAGAAATCTTAATTGTACTTTCAAAAATTAAGCACTTGATAACTGATAGATGTCAAAAGGACCAAGGGGCCAGTCTGAAGGCACCCTCAATGACAACTCCTAAACAACAGAAACTGAGTGGTTGATTACAATCCATAAAAGTAAAATCAGTATCCATGAGTCCACACTGATATAAATAAGTGTGAGACAGAGGACAGAATCCCAATTAATAAACATGGAAGGATGACTATAACAGAAAGTCACCATAGCTGAAAACTATAGCAATAATTACTGAAGGCAAGAAGCACTGATGGATATTATAATTAACGGGCAAAACTATGATGAGAAACAAGATGGAAATAGTCTCAAAATACCTTCTCCCAAAATAGTGGTTAATTTTAAAGGTAAAAATAGTTGCTTTACATCAGAGAAACCTGGAAGACACCATCTGAACCAAGTACTCAAAGTTAACAGCACAACTAACAGGCTGTATTGACACCACAAGCCCCGATATGGTTCACTGAGGCGAGAATGTCACTTTTATGAAATATTTGTCAAAAATGCATGACCTCACATCTGACCGTGATGAAATGGGCAAACACAAAATGAGAGGTAGTGTGTAAAACTTCTGGTTTTTCAGAAGTGTCATGTCATGAAGATAAGGAAAGCCAGGAACTGTCACAGACAGCAGGAAACTAAGGGGTCATGGTTTCTAAAAGGAAATGGGAGATTCTGCATTGGCCCCCAGACCAGAGAAAGAACATTCGTAGGAAACAAATGTTTCAATAATTACCAATGGTTACACAAAATACTAACATTAAGGAAAGCTGGGTGAAAGGTCTAGAATTATTCACTGTTGTACAACTATTTTTTTTATTAAAAGGATTTTAAAATAAATGTTTTAAAAATAAATTTTATAAATCCACAAAATTTTTATTAAATTTTTGTTACTTCCAAAGCAAAATATGATCTAAGAAATATTTGGAAAAACCATTTTCTTTCTTTCTTTCTTTTTCTTTTTGAGACTAGGTCTCGCTCTTTTGCCTGAGGAACTGCAGGGCTCACGATGCCCGGTGTACCATGAACTCAAGTGAACCCCAGGCTCTGTTTCCCAGGTAACTGGGATTACAGGTGCACACCACCACGTCCAGCTATGTTTTGGGGACTAGTTGTCGCTATGTTGCTCCAGGAGGGTCTTGAACCCATGGACTCAAGCAATTCCTAGTCCCAGCCTCGTTACAATTAAAGGCACGAACCATTGTGCCCAGCCCAGGAAAAACTATTTTCTATTCTATCCCTGTCCTGTTTCCATCACTCTCCAACCCCATCATAAGTAATCATTTAAAATAAAGTTTTTAAATGTTTTTTCCCCCCGCTAGTCTTTTCATGGGGGAGCAGGGAAGAAAAAGAGAAAAAGACATACACCTTTTTAGAGCAGACTACACATACTTCTTCTATTTAATGCTTTTTCACTTGATAATATACTTGGTAGATGATTCCAAAGCAGCATGTGGGGATAGTCCTTAATTTAAAATCAAAGCTGAAGAGACTACGGTTTAATCCATCTTCTACTACTGGACAACTGAATTATTTAATCTTTGGCAATTATAATTAGTTGTCACTCTTTCATAGTATCTTTAGTGGCAATAAATACTACTAGCGGAAGAGCTGATGGATAAATGGCAAATAAAGGAAGTGATAGAGGTAAGTAGTATATTTTATGGAACTGATAAACTAGTAATATTTGCCCTTAAATACTGACAGATTTTCTTTTTCTGGCTCATACAGTGAAATGGGTTTTTAAAAAATGTTCTGAGCCAAGGCCTAAGAGAGTGGCCACACTCCCTTTCTTCACTCCCAGGACCCCGATGCTTGCAGAGTGCAGCAGCGCTTTCTGCTGGAGCCAGGTCCAGCTTCCCTGGGATGGTGAGCGAATACAGTGCTGGACAAGGTGCAGCAGACTGGATAAGGTGCAGCAGACTCTACTGGGATTATCTGGAGTTCCACTTTCCTGAAAGCCATCTTCCTTCTGTATCTTTCTTGTCAGGTGCTTGGATTCATTAGGATGTAAGCCACATTTACTGAGGATGGTGGGGCACAGACAGAAGGAAACTGTGAGGCCACTGCACTAATTCCAGACTACCCACTCCAGGCTTCTTACTATCACAAGCAACTTAATGGCACCAGGAGATAAATATGCTGCTACGTGACTTACCTGGAAGAAAATACGATGAATCCTGTCATACTTAAGAGAGCCATCATTTTGCAGTCAAATCTCAAACAGATCTTACACACAAATATGATAAAGAGAAAAGCACTCACATCTAGGGCAGCAAGTGAGATATAGCCCAAACAAGCTGCATCAGCAAAGAAACAAACAAACACAGAACCTCCTGAGGCGGCTACAAGTAGGGGAAGTGGTGCAACCAGCCCTCAGTCAGGGAAACACAGAGCATTAATGCTCTCCTTGTACAAAGAATCAAGCGGGGTTGTTGACTCCTTGTTTGGCTCTTTCACCGCTTTTCCAAATAACCACTTTATCACATTTCAAAAAGACATTTTAATTCTTTGAAATACTACCTGTTCCTCAAAGAAATCTGCATAATCAGGTTTAGAAAAATGACAGAGCCACCTGAGCTCAAAGACTAAAGCATTCTGGTAGGTTCCCAGTCCATTTTCCACGCACAAGTGTTTCATTTTAGCTCAGCAATTTAACATTTCCTCTAGCACTCTAAAAGTCTGTATGTATCTCAGCTGCCTACTCATGTAGAAGAGGAATCAGAAGCTATCTACAGAGTGAACTGGGGAGCCTTGGGGAAGCTGCTCTCTCTTAACAATATTCCCCACAGGGCCAACATTTGGAATCTGGAATTTCCAGCTCCAGTTTATTAATGATCAATAAACTCCTTGATGATTAAGGAATCATATTCCCTCCTAAAGTGTACATGTCCTTAAGCACTGGCACAGATATCTGCTCCTTGTACTGCACTCTAGTTCTGGCGCTAACTCAGATGATCACACCATACCAAAGCCTTGAGTACACGTGGTCTGGACTGGTGGCTAGGTCTCGATAAATGTGCTAGTCAGTCAAGAGTGGGCTGAGAACAGGAAGGAAAGAGCAGTTGATAGAAGGGGAAAGGGAGCTCTGAGGCAGCAGGAAAAAGGAGCAGGGAGAGGACACTGAAAAGAGAGACTAGGGAGTACTCAAAAAAAAAAAAATCAACTCACTGGGTTGTAAGTACCTGTCCACCTGCTTCAGCTGTGCCACCTATGCTCATGTGGAAAATTCTTCCTTTTGTCTCAGAATTTAAGATTCTCTCCTCTCATGCAGATCTCTGTCCAGCTGTCATCAGAGATAAGCTTTCTTAGACCACTTTCTAAATCAGAGCACCCAGCCACCAGCATTCTTGCCCTTTTTTATTTCTTTGTAGTAATTTCTGCTGTCTTACTTTCCCTTGTTTATTGTCTGCCTACCTCCCAAATAAGCTTTGTGACATAAACTTGTCAGTCTCACTAGTAAAGAAAAGTGGTTTCAAAAGAGTCTAGTCCTCCAAGCTCCAGGTACATACTGCTGATAAACGGGTAGCACCAGCAATCAGGTGGCAGCAGAGGAAGTGGTAAAGGAGCAGTATCCTTCAGAGCAATGTGTCAGCCCCCAGGGTCTTGCCTCCAAGGACCCTGGAAGGGCTCTGGTCACTGAGGCTGGACTCCCTCCTCTATTTCAAAATCCTCTGGGCAGGTAGCAGGTACATTCCCCTGTGACTTCACTCTCCCTCAGGACACCTGTTCCCACACTCTGTGAATTCTCCTGTCAGGGGCCTAATGCAGGTCCCACCACTGTTACCTCAAGCCCTATTCAACCCCAAGGAGTTCTTGCCTCAAAGGACAAAGGCTACCCAGAGAAAAATGGTGATATCCTGGGGCATGCAAGAGTGCAGTGTGCACAGCCTCTGAGGGGAGGCATGGTGCTCAGTTATTCCCAAAAGGCCCATCTCTGCCCCCAGAGCTCACAGCTGGTTTCCTCCAACAAAAAAAGCGTTTCACTCCTCTTCCTTCTTCTCAGAGTATGGTGTCTTTTTTAACCTTGAGTATTGCAGGGAAGCTAGGCAAAAGCTGCTGCAGCTGACAAACTAGGACTGAATCACAGCCGTGTCTCCCGGGTGAAGGTAAATGAAGGTAAAGGGACACATTGCCTTTTATACACACTGATGCTGATACAGATATTCTGATTTAACAGAGCTTGTGTACTTTTCTAATATTACTAGATAGGATTTGTTAAAGGGACATAAAAACAGATTTACCTGAAAGCCCAGGAAAAACACTGATATTGAGGTACTTTGTACTACTACATTCTTCCCCCACCCTAAGTATGGCCCAGTTTCTATCCTGGATCCTAATGTGCTTCATGAGGGTGAGGAAGACGCTTTGGGAAGGGAACAGCGCTGCTAGGCTGACACAGTAGATGCTGCTGTCACTGTCTTAGTTCCGTCTTGACATTCACATTTCCAAAAGAGAATGTCTGTCCTGAGGATGGAACCTAATAGTGTATCTCTCTTTCCTCCTGCCTGCCTCTCTCTTTTCCAAAGGACGGTTGACCTAAAGGCTCCTTTCTCTCCTAATCCTTTGAGGAGCAGAGACAGTATCTTTTTTCACTGGCAGGCAAGCTGGCCTGTGCCCTGCACACAAACCAGCAGAGCTGGGTGGGTACGATTAACCTTGGGATGGCAGTGGATCTATGCAGGAGTCTTAAGAAGCCTAATTCTGGCTTAAGGTCAAGTTGTATCATCCAATTTACCTTCACAATCTATTAAAGTTGATGTCTTCATCCTTCATTGTACTCCCACGTCTACCTCTAAACTGAGTCAGATGTAGGCCTCAGAGAGGTATATAATTTACTGGACTCCTCAAACTCTAAGGAAATGCTATATGACAATGTCATTTGTTATCTGAAGCTCTAAATTAAAAAAAAAAGTTTCTAGCAACTCCTATGCCTCCAATCCTATCCCCATAGCACTAGAAGCCCCAGCAAGTGATCAGAAGAGGAAGCTGAATGCACGAAATCTTGCTAATAATAAAAAAGCATCTGAAAGGGGATGTTGTTTTCTGACTCGGGCTGACTTTTCAGAGACCTCAGCGCTCTTCTTCAGCACTGGAGCAGGCGTGGCTACCACCTCATCAGACTTTTCCCTTTTCAGGCTCTTGAGGTCTGCCTGTGTGAGTCAGAAAGACCGTCCTGGCCCTGCCCCAATCCCTGTGCTGTCCTGACTGGGGATGACCACAGAAAGCAACAGACCTCTGCAGGCTATCTGATATTTGAGACTAGTGAACACGCACTTTCCTTAACATGAACTCGGGTATCTGGAGTTGAAATCCTACGAGCACATGGGATGAGGTTCTGTTCACTCTTTTCCATGGCCCTGACATTTCTATCAGGCAGTATGTGGCTCAACCAACCCCCAGGATAAATGTTGTGTGTCTAAGCCCATCTTCCAAAAGGAAATATGATCATCTATGCTCACAGTAGGGACTGCAGTTCTTCAAAAACCCTAAGTAATTCTATATAGGACTAAAAGCATTCACACATTTCATGAAAAAGTGTGTGTGTGTGAGAGAGAGAGAAAGAGAGACAGAGAGAGAGAGAGAGAAAGAGAGAGAGAGAATGGAATATGTCTAAGTTACATCATCATCAAGAAGGAACAGTACCAGGGAACAGTCTGGTCAAGGTTTCTACTCTGCTAGGGTTCAGAATACATTTCACAGATTTTCACAGCTTATCTCTCTGAGAAGCTGTGACCAACTGCTGGAGTTGTACCCTGTGATGAACCACATCATGAACCCTAGTCCTATTCTCCAGGCCCTCTCCTCCACATCACTGGACAGCACATGGGCTCAAGAGCAAAAGCCCCAGTGTGCTGAGTGTGCATGTTCTGCAGGTAGTCTCCAGCCAGTCAAGCACAGAACTGTGCTCCATCTCTGTCTGCCTGAGAACATAAGATTTTCCTTTCTCTTGTCCGAGCTGTTTTCACTGTACACCCTGGTGAGCCCATTCCCCATTCTCCTCTTCCCAATTCCTTCATTTTGACGCAATTGGTCTGATATTTGAAAACCAAGGGCAGATTAACATATAAAACATTAGACAAAAATAACCCCAAAGGAGACACCGATGGATCTGTAACAGCCAAGCAGGAACCAGCCTAAAAGACTATGGATTGAGCTACTTTAGCTGGGACATAGAATTGCCATTATTTGATGGATGGTCTTATTCATTCACCTTTGGCGACATTCTGGGTAGAAGAGCGTCCATAGAGCTGGGGGTCTTTGTGTCTTCAATCAGGCTGAACATTAGAAGAAGTTCAGAAATGGTATCCATACATTCAAATACACTACACCATCTCAATTTGGACTGCATTTTTATTTATTGATTTGTTTCTTGCCAATTCCTCAGCAGTGGACTTTAAAAAAGAGTTATTCTTAAAACTTCTCCCTTCTGTCCAGCCCCTAATCCAGGACAGCCCACCCATTCCTTCTGGTTGCTACAATATAAATCAAGGGAATGACTTCACCCACTCCATTCATTAGACCTCAACATTCTCGCCCTTGTTCTTCCCATGCCTTTGCATTATGCCTATTCAATCAGTAATGTCCAGATTTCACCTAAGTGAAGTCAGTCTTTCAAAAGCTTTGAAAGCTGGCCATGCCCTGCCTGCCAGTCCTATGCGTCCAATTCCCCATCTGGCAATTCCTTCAGGAATGCTCAGCTAACATAGCCTCAAGTCAGCCACCTGGTTTAGGTTTATTGCACTCATTTTCCCAGGTAGCAAACCTCACAGCTGGATGAGCAATGAAAAGGAGTATAGAACTTTACAGCTGCCAAAAGCTTAAGAAATCATCTGCCTTGGGATGGGCAAATTTCTTTCGTAATAGAAAATATTTTAGATGTGGGCTATGAAATTCCTGTGTGATAACCCTGTAACCGTAACATGACAGCAGGCAGAGATAATATGAATACAAAAGGATTTGACTATCTCAAAAAAACTACTTAAAAAACAGTCAGCTAATCTAAGGGCAATAGTTTCTCACATCTTTATCTGTATCTCTTCCTAATGATATTCTTGTTGATGACCTGATCAAATGCTGGTTTGATTATTTTAATGATGACTGTTACCCCTACAAAAACTGGTTATTCATTACGTCTTGTAACTCTTGATCCAACTATCCCTTCATGAATAGAAAACTCAGCTGACAGTAAGCTAGTTAAATCCAAAGATTTTCTCTGAAATAAATACAATGATTGAAAGCTCTCACTCATTTACAAAACATAGTGCCACAGTGTTTGCTTTATGATATATTTTTCTCTGAGTTTTCACCAACTGTGACCAATTTAGTAATCTAGAGCACTGGCTTTTCAACTAGTAGACTAATAGGAAGACATTTTCACCTAGAAGCTCATATGAAGAAGAAAACAGAATGGCTTTGTGTGAAGTCGTAGGTGGAGAGGAAACACAAATGGCCATCATTTTAGATCCTTCCCTCTCCAGTATTCCCTAGGTTACCTCTTCAGATTGTGAAACAGCTGCCTCCAAACTTCGTTTACCAATTACCTGTATCATGAAGGTTTTGAGCCACCCACCAACCTCCCACCACACATTCCAGTGTTGGCAGCATCCCAAGACAGAAGAATATTCACTTAGGATGAAGTCTGTTGTTATTGACAACAGCTGTAAAAATCTACATTCGAAACTTAGAATCTTCTTGGCTAACTTATTCTCCAATCCGGGTATAATGCCATTATTTTTATTCTGAAACAAGGCTAATGAAAGACCTCTAAACTAGAAGTGCTAGTTTTGCTATTTTCTTGTTTATGGATGACATTTTTAGATGTAGTAACCCCACAATACATTTTGGCAATAATCCTTAAAGCCAACTGTTACTCAGTTTGTTTTAAAACTAGAAAATATAATCTGAAAATGTATGGAGTAATAGGCATAAATAAACTCTAACATGCACTGAACGGACAACAAATGAACTAGTGAGGGTGCCTTTGTCATGTGCAGAACTTGCCCACTCCTTTGGGACACATTATTTGTGGCACTTGACGTGTGATATCTGACATACACACCAAGTGAAAAGGTCAGAATCAAACTATGCATTAAGAATTAGAAAATTAGTCAAGCTTAATACCTTTCTTTATATCCATAATAAAAATAAACAGGAGTTCTAGTTGGAGGTTACCACAATAACATACCGTTTGATTTAAAATGAAAGACCTACTCTCCAATTAGTGGGTGGGGGGAGACATTCACTTTTCATTCTGCTGCATTCCCTGACTGCGGCCCTATGTTGGCCACCTGGCTGACACCACAGCAAGCGGCACGGCAGACATGCAAAAGCCACGGTACACCCTGTCATGATGCTCCGACTCAGGGGCGGCTAAAGCAAACAGCAATCATCCTAATGGTTACCTGCAAGTCATTTTGTGGGTTCCAGTCTGAATCAAATATGATGCAGGTATCAGCAGCTGTGAGATTGATCCCCAGGCCTCCCGCTCTGGTGCACAGAAGAAAGACAAAGCGGTCTGAGTCTGGCTTACAGAACCGGTCGATGGCTGCCTGGCGCAGGTTTCCCCGTACTCGCCCATCAATTCGCTCATAGGTGTATCTGAGGGGACCCAAACGAACGAAAGCCCAGGCGTTAATCATGACTTCAAAGGAGACAGCAAACAACGCAAGAAGCTGTTGACCGACAGCCTTAAAATCCTCACTTCTAAATCTGGACCTAATGTCAACAGCCTAGGAGCCCCCCCCTCCACATACGCAGCAGGGCAAACACCTGAATTTGCATTGTCAAACGTCCCCCCTCGCAAAACAAGCAAAAACCAAACTAAACCAATACACCAGCCATGAACTGATGAGGACTAGAATTACAAATGTGAAGTATCAGCCCCCATAGTCCAAGCAAGTTATTCTTCAGTACTTCCCAGCTGTTACTTGCACTGAGTCCAATGGTAAAACCAGGATGCAAACAGAAGCCTCATAACAAGGAATCAGAGTTTAAAGCAGTCTTTAGGTGCTTTTGGGTAAACTGAAAAGGAGAAGACTGTACTAAAAAGGCAGTTCTTTCATCTGAGCGGGTCATTTCTAGCCTAACAGTTCCTCGAAGCTTTAGAGGCATAGCATACCTCAAAAGTTTATCGCTGAAATCAAGATCTGGTAGTATATTGCCAAACAAGTAGAAATAAATCACAGGAAAGGTTTTGAGTCGGGTTAGGGAAACAGAAGACTTTTTTGAGGAGGACAAAATAAGGAAGTACTACTGAATATCATGAAAAAGGCACATGTCATTGTGGAAGGTTAAGAAACAAGCAAGTCAAAGTGAAGGTAAAAGGAAAGAGAATAAGCCATGAAATTGCTATAGGAACACATTATTTGTCCCTCCAAATTAAAAAAACACACAGGTACCTTATGTTTTTCACAGAGAACATGGAATTAACACAAAATTAAAGTGTAGTAGCAACCTCCGACAGCTGAGACTTTTTTTTTCCCTTATTAGCCCCCTGACAACAAACAGATGAATAAGGGGACTATCAACCAGGACCCAATTTGGGACAACAAGCAAGCGCAGGTAAAGGACATGTAGAAACCAGGTGAGAAAAGGACCTAATTATACTAAACCCAACAACAGCCAGAACATCAGCTCTGGCAAAACCTTAATTAGTAGAGCCCAGAATTTGGGGAATCAGAGCTTTTAAACTTCAGATAAATCACTGGAAAGAAAATATAGATAGATACTCCAGGGGGAGCTGACTATGTGCGGACAGCTCTAGAAAACTAAGTTTGATCAAATAAACCCAACTCACTTAAGGAAAAGGAAAATCCATGTTAAGAAACCAGATCTAGGAGGGATGAGGGATGCACATGAAGCAATACTGGCACAGATGTTTTTTGTTCTCTCTTTAAAAATGTAATAAACGTAAGGACAGTGGGACTACGTTAGCAGGTGAAATAGATGGAAATAACAGAACTGTCATGAAGACAGACTAAAAAGATCTTGTACCATAAAGTAGAAACTAAGGGCTCTGTGGCTGAATTTTATAGAACCATGAGTAATTAGACATATTTATTACTAGTATTATTAAGCTAATATATTTATTATTAGCAGCCAGCTCTTCCATGTCAAGCTCTGTGCCAAGCACTGTGAGATGTACTTTGTACGAATCTTTGTATTTACTTCACTATCCCATGAAGTACTTTTAATATCATCCCCATTTTACATTTGAGGAAACTTAAAAAACACGCGCAAAAAACTAACACAAGCAAAATAACTTGCTCAGCAACCCAGCAGTTAAATGACCTGAACACTGATCCACCTGAGTGTACACTTCTTAAGTTGCTTGCTGTTGTTAGGTCCTCATATCTCCCAGTAAAATGCCATACGACAGAAAGACTTCCCTAAAAACTTAAAAAATTAAATTTAAATAAATAATTTTAAAAAAATTAAAAATTAAATTAAAAATAAAGAAGAGGTATTGGGAGACTTTGGAAACTTTTTAACTCGGATAGATGGTGATGGCAGGAACTTCAGGTATCAGGGGTTTCACTAAATCAATGAAGCAAAGATCTGCATTAGGTTATTCACAGAAGTCTGAACATGCATGTGATACAGTGGAGGAAGTATGAGATTTGGAATCAGGACTGAGATTCAATTAAACAAATACTGCCACTTCCTCCACCACTAGATATGTGAGCCATTAATGCTGCAGGAGCAGGTGACTCAATGTTCTTCGATAACAGACCCCTAACCATCAGTGATGAGCTAGATGTCCATGGATCAGAGGCTGATCTCGCTTCAGTCTTAAGGATGGGGAGAAACCAGTAATGATATAGCTTGTATCACCGAAGGGGAACAAAAAAACTCCCACAAAATTAGACAGTGCTTTGCTAGATATGGTTTAACAAGTTTTAGAAATTGTGCAGGATTGGAACATGAATTCTCATCCTATCATTAGTTGAGGGAAGGCTCTCATCGAACCAGAACCAAAATAAAAATCCAGCTACTGAGCTCTTCTAAATTGTTCCTTGCCCACCCACCCCCAACTTCTGAGACAATATTCCCTGGTTGTGCTATGACTGCTATGACATGAAATTCATCGGGGACAAAAACAAACTGACAGCAGGAGAGGAAACAAGGCTCAAGTACAAAAAGCACATTATGGGCTAGTGAATTTGAATGAAGGAATCAGGCATAATAAATTTTAACACATCAACCACTAGTTCAGCAATTAACCTTCTGTATCAACTGCATTTTAAACAAAAACCCTAGGAGGTGATGAAGTTCATCAAACTGCAATGCTAAGTTACTGTGAGATCTCAACAAGAAGCTGGTGGCACTCTGGAAAGTCTCAGTATGCTGGTGGGTGGGGGGGTAAGTGGGCAGGGAAAGGTAGAGTAAAATGCTTTGAGCAACAAGAGCAACAACCTCAGAGTTGTTAAGAGAAACAAACACTTTCTCATCTCCCAACAATAAACGCTGGAATACACATGCACACAAAATTCCCATTCATAAGAGCCATGAAGTCAGTGAAAGAAGAAAAACACAAAATACTGAACAGTAAACCAGTAAGAAATATGCAGGACTTAGCAGCATAATACTAAGGGCCACACAATTTGTTTATTGTGTCCCTAATACCTACAGAAGTTCTAGCACAGAGTATATACTTTATAAATATTTATCAAATCAATGGTGTATAATAAATGCACCTGAGTAAGTACAGAGAATATCATACTCTCTAATTTTGCAAAGGTACTAGCCCTGCCCTACTTAAAAGGTAAAAAGGTCTACCAAAATTTCAACAAATGGATAAATGTATACATAATTAAACACAGATATGTAAATATTGTGTATATATACTTTCTTTTTTACAATGAGGGATCAGTCAGGGGTAGATTAAAAAGTGAGCAATTCTTAAGCTCATCTCCAACAATTTGAGCAAAGAACAGAAGTACTGATTAAAAAAGATAGAACACATCCAGCATATATAGTTATCTCTATGCTTAGTGGATAATATTTTTGATGAATGGGGAAAATGAACTATTTAATAGAAAATTAGACATATTTAAAAATAAGTTAAAATAAAACCTCATTTTAAGCCATTTACTAAAACTATAGAACTGAAAACTAAAATGTTAGAAAAACAAAAAGAAATCAAGCTAAAGACTGAGTTAACATGCATGTTTATTTCTTTAATTTCCACAAACCTCTAATAAAAGAGTAAAAGAATTCTTTAAAAGGCAAGGTTAACTTCCCTCCCCCTCTCCCCCCAATAAATAGAAGCAAGCAGGTGAGAAATAATCAGATTCAATGCTGCAGTGCATTCAAAGAAAGCAGGCATTGGTGGCACTAGTATCCCAAAAAATGAGAATGTAGAGTTTAAAAACAGGAACTGGCAAAGTATTTATCAGTAAGCCTATAGATGACCCAATCCAGCTTTGAGAGAATGAAGTAAAATATCTGTGTCCCTTTCTTCCGTAGGAGATAACAATCACAATTAAAGGTAGAGGTACTCTATTGACAAAAGCAAAGAGATACTGAGACCTCCCTTAGCACTTTTTACCCCTTCCCCTGCAAATAAGTGCTCATCACAATCGAGTCGCCATCTTGGCAGGACAAAGGAAGACTCCCCAGAATACTGACATTTGAAGGTCCCTAATGGAATGGACCAGGTAGATGGATGGGGCTCATGCAATTTATCAAGAACCCTGCCCCATATACTCAGCACTTGTAACAGGCTCAGAAGTGCCCACGTCTGATGGCATTAGACCAGACAGAGGAGGAAAAGTCTCTGACCTGAAACACAGAGGTGCTGCTTCTGGAATGGAGGGGGAGACTAAAAACATCTAACTCCCAGCAAAACCCCCCAAAATACAAAAGCACACACACACACTGCAAAATGCATGAGCAGAAAAGCTTAGGAGGGACGTGGACAGTTAAGAAAAGCTGGTGGACTTTAGAATAGAAGAGAAACTGTGATTTGGATCAGAGGGACACTGTCATGAAGGTGGTAGAAGGGCAGGGAAGCTACAAATTCAGTAAAAAGTCATGACTTTCTAACTAAAGGCACCAAGGGAAGGAGTCAGGAGCAACCAGTACTGACAGAGGGTGAGGAGAGGTCCAGAAAGGAGAAAGAGATGGAGAAACCCAAACTCTACCTAAGTCATAAACTGATCTCTGACTCGTACATTCTTGGGGGAGACTGAAAGAAATTTGAGCTAGGATTGGAGCTATTACTTACAATGACAGAATTTGCATTTTGTCTTTCATCTACTAGTTAACTCTCCACTTTCCCCTGCCCCAAACCCTACCAACACAGTATACAGAATATTCACAGCAATGTAAGAGAATTCTGATTTTCACAACACAATTTTCACAAAGTTCATCGAAAAATCCAAAATTATGAAACATGAACAGAAACATGACACATTCTCAAGAAAAAAGACATCAAAAGATCCAAACTAAGATATTCTAATTACCAGATAAGAAATTTAAGGCAGCTATTATAACTATGTTCAATGAAGTAATGCACATCATGAATGAAAAGAAAAAGCCTCAAGTCAAAACTCAAAAGTATATCTTAAGAACTAAAATATATTCTCCAAAATAAAGCAGTGAATGGGCTTTAGTAAGCATAATGGGCACGAAGAAAAAAGGGAACTTGAAGATAGAGCTAAACAAAAGAGAAGGGAAGGTGGGGAGGGGAGAACAGAGCTTATGGAGCTTATAGAACTGTCAGAAGTAAAATACATAGCTGATGAAGTCCCACAAAAAAAAACAAAAAAACAAAAAAACAAAAAAAAAACAGAGAACTGGGCAAAAGAGAAAAAGAATTTGACCAAAAGCTTCCCGGATTTGCTAAAGATGTACATTTTTAAATTCAAGTTAACTTCAAGAAGATTAATCAAACTGCTAAAAATCAAACACTGAAAGAAAATCTTAGTAGCAGAGAAAAACAACAAATGACATACAGGGGACACGGATGAGGAAGGGAAGAATTCATGAGACAGTATGGGGCTCAACACAGTAGGACAACCCTTTAAAGTGCTGGGAAAAAAATCCCACAAAGCCAAGCAAACTTCCAGTATGAAAGACAAAAGGAAATATATAAACAAAAATCTGTGGCAAATGACTTCTGACCCAGAATCTCAAATCCAATCAAATGACTCCTCAAATAAGAGTAGATCAAAACCACTCCAGGCAAAGTCTCAACATTTACTTATCATTTAACCCTTCTCAGAAGTTCCCAGGAAAAAGGTATGTGGGATCTTTTTTTTTTTTCCTTGAGACTAGGTTTTGCTATGTTGCCCGGGGTAGTCCTGATCCCACAGACTCAAGCAATCCCCAGCTTCAAGCTGGGATTACAGGAGCCTGCCACCACGCCTGGCTGCTTTTTCAAGACGAGGTCTCGCTATGTTGCCCAGGGTAGTCTCCAACCCACGAACTCAAGTGATCCCTGGCCTCTTGCCTCCCAGTGCTTGGATTACAGGCACATGCTACCATACCCAGCTAAGATTTAATTCAAGACTGGAAAGAAAACCTGTCGGCATGATGAAAGGACAGAGATGCCATGTGACAACTGTACCAGGAGGATAAGAGTAATGGGGAAGAGGAGATAGCAGAAAATCCAAGAGAAATGGCTCTTAGAAGGAATTCACGTGCCTGCCATAAGAAGAGCAGACTTAGAAAAACCAGGATAAATTGTGGTGTTGAATTAAAAGAAGTATAAAGAAATACAAGCGATTGATGAAAGATGTTTTTACTACAAGGAAAAAATTTATGCAAGAAAGTAGTAGTAAA
>PVHY01019392.1:6406-27560 GCA_004024945.1 Uropsilus gracilis | reverse complement strand
TTTTTTTTTTTTTGGAACTAGGTCTCGCTACGGGCCCCAGGCAGGACTCGAACCGCGATCCCTAGCCCCAGCCGCTTCATAGGCTGAAGCTTACAAGCACGAGCCACCGTGCCTGGCCCTTCTTGTTACTTTTAAAATGTAATTTTACAGGCGGTAAACTTTCCAGCACTCTCAGGCTGCATAGCCCCTGTTACTGTAGTAGTAAAATAACCTCAAAATAGCTGAAAATGGTAGCATGCTTTGCATGGGTTTTCCAGGGACTCTGTATCCTCCTTACTCCAGCTGAGGCGCAGACATGCTCGGGAATATTGTTAACTGTCTTGGCAAAGTGGGAAGGGCTTTTGGAGAGTCTTAACTCCAGAAACTCTGTTTCTAGCCCAGAAATGACATGCCACTTCTGCTAACAACTCTCTGGCCAGAATGAGTCAGACTGCACAAGAGACCAAGAATTGTGAATTCTCCTGTAGACTCGGAAAACACAGAGTTGGGAATATTTGAGTGTTACGCTGCCTTGCTGTAATAGGTCATAGCTATTAGGGGAAAGTTCGCCTCATTTGTAGATTCTTCTTTCAGTCAGCTGGTAATTTAAATGTTAAGAGGATACCAAATTGCCCATTGTCTCAACACGCAAATCACCTTCCCATGCAAGAACTATGTTTCTTTTAAATAGTTGTGACAGTAGCAGTTCATGTACCATAAATCCCCGTTGCAAGAGGTGGGTGAAGTGATCGTGTCTGAATTGTCCTCCCTTGCCTTCTACTTGTTCAGTGTTGAAATTCTGCAGACTTAACGGATTCCTCACACCACAACCACCGCCATCTCCCCACCTTCCCACTTACAAAGCAGATTTTTAAGGCCAGATAATCTCCTTACACCCCCGTCTCCCCCACAGGTTGATTTTTTTTTTTTTTAAATCGGCAAAAAGCTGAAAAATGTCAGGTCACACAAAGGAGCAGAATCTGGCCCAAGATCTGAGTTGTGGCTGGCCCCTGCAGGGTATAACACATTGTTGCCAGCATGTACCACTGGTCATACGTGCATGTAGGTACATGCGTACACAGGTGAGCTTCAGTAATTCAGTTCATTTCATGTAACTCAGCTCTGGGGGATGGAGAGAGTACAGATACTAGGGCTGTCTGGTGGTAACCAGGTGAACTACGCCCCTATGGTGAATGTGTTAATGCAGCAGGAATGGGAGTAAGAGGCCAAGCCCACCCCCAGAGGTTCCCTGGGTCTCAGCAGGCGGGCAGATGAAATGCTAGTGAAGGGTCTGGCACATGCTCAGGTCATGGTGTTTAGAGTCGCTCCAGAAGGCTGAGGGGGTCATCAGTGAGCCAGGCAGCCTGTGGACCTTGCTGTAGGCCTGCAGAAGGGTCATGCTCTGCTTTGTTCACAGAGAGCAGTCCAGGGAGAAGACCCCTGGACTGGGGGAGGCCGGCCCCTCCAGAAAGGAAGAGTAGTTGGCTGTGGGTACTGGCTGTTCCTCCCACGGCTGGCATGGGTGTGGTCATCTTTGCCAGAGCAGAGCATGGAGCAGAGCACTGTCATGAGGGCATGCTGTCCCTATGCTGGTTCGCCTAGATCCTGCCCTTCCCTGCCTGCAGATCCCACTTTTTCCCATTGAACTTGGTTCTGGCTCCCACACATTGTCTTCAGCTTGTCTTCCGGGCTTTGTTCTTTTGGTCGAGGCTCCATGTTAAGTTGCTTTGCTTACTTTTTCCTTATGCTTTGTTTCCTGCTTTTTGCAGCTTGGTTCCTGCCGCCCCTCTTTATGTCTGTGTCTGTCTGTTGGCATCCTAAGGAACCTCCAGCTCTGCACCCCCACCCCCCTCTCGTCACGCAGTAACATTCGTTTACCGTGCTGTACATGACTCAGGGGAATACATGCATCCTGACATACATCACTCCTCACATGCATGTTACTATGCCATGCTCACCATTGCCATGCTCACCATTGTCCTTCAGGCTATTGGATGCCCTCACCTGCAGCTTCTAGCTTCCTTGGCCCATACTCTTCTAGTCATTCGCTAAGTCCCTGTTATGTGTCACAGATGATTTAGTATTATGGATTTTATTTATATCTTACCCAAGAAGAGGGTCCTCACGGTAAATCCTTGACTGATTTTTTTTTTCTCCAAAAGTTAACCCTTTGAAAGAAAGCTGAAAATACTCTGAGTGACCTTTGAATCATATTCATATGCATCTGAGTTTGTGTTTCTGACTCAAAAAAAAAAGAAAAAAGGAAATACCTGTAGATTCTTCCGACTGTTGGATTCAGTGGGCTGTAGAATTAGACTTCCCTAATCAGGGCCACAGTAGGTTCTGAAGTGAGTTGCTAATCAACTTCAGTTTCCACTTCCTAAAATCAAGAGTATTGGTTTAGGTATCCACAAGATCCTGCCCTGTTTTGATTCTCTTTGGCTCTTAGTCATACTGCAGTGACTATTACAATATCTTAACTGGCAGGATGATACTATCAGCAATTTAAAGAATCCTTTTAGTCGTTTCAGACAGCATCACCTTTACAGAACCTTGCTTGTTCACTTGTTTATGAGGCACAAAGGTGACTTCCTATAAGGCAGTTAGATTTTTCCTTAAATGCGCTTGGCTCCTAAATCACAGAAACAGTCTAGAAGTCTTAAACTAAGTAGTTCTGAGTCAACCTTCTGAAATAGTTTGACGGCTAAACTATTAGATAGGTCATGCAATATACATTTTTTGGTATAACTTGTTTTTTAAGAATTTCTGTTTGTCAGTACATACTGTTTTTAATGGATGTGTAGCATTTTAATGGATGGGTAGCATAATGAGTGTACCATAGTTTACCCTTCCTTTCAATGAACAATTCAGTTACTTTGAACTTTGAACTTTTTCTCTGTAAGAAAGTCATTTAATATTTATCCCTTTTCCTTAAAAATAGAGTTAATTGTATATGCTTCAATTTGGTGTTCATTGCCATACTGCCTTCAGGAAGGTTGTGTACTTGACACAATAGAATTCTATTTATGTAGTTGCCAATTGTTAACTTTTAAAATAGTTGTCAATTTAAATAGTGAGAAAAATTTAATGATACCTCATTGCTCAGTACTTTTGTTTCTTTCATAAATAGATTAAACTTTTAAAAGAATATCAGCTATTTTTCTTTTGTGAACTGAGCCTTGTTCTCTAAAACCCAATGGAGGTTGCCCTTCCCTCCCTTAAGTCACGACGCCTCTGCTACAGCAAGAATCTTGGCATCTTTTCATGTTGTATTCATTCCTGGCTTGTTTTCATGCAGTTTGGTTGATGGTGTATGTTTGTAGTATAAAAATTTTTTGGAGTCACCTCTGTCTGTTTTGTTTTCTGGGCTTCATATTCTGTTTAGGCCTTCCCCATTCCTAGGGAAAAAAAAATTTTTTTTTAAGCTAGGTCTTGCTATTTTTGCCTGTGGAACCGCAGGTTCTCGTTGCCCAGGGTACCACAGACTCAAGCAGTCCCCAGCCTCAGCTTCCCAGGTAGCTAGGATTACAGGCGTACGCCACCACGCCCAGCTATTGTTTTGGAACTAGGTCTCGCAGTGGGCCCCAGGCGGGACTCGAATCGCCATCCCTAGCCCCTGCCGCTTCATAGGCTGAAGCTTACAGGCACGAGCCACCATGCCTGGCTTTAAAAATGTTTTTTTCTAGTAACTAGCATATTTGGAAGTCTTCTGTATAATAATCAGAATGTTTTCTCAACTTCATAGCTCTCCCAGTATTTCACTGTATTATTCTTTCCTTGCTGACTAGAAACTTAATCATACACTTATTTCCCACCTACATGTGTCTTCTTAAAACTTTCTTGTTCCAGTCTTTGTCTCTGGGACAATACCACTGTTACTTTTGCTGCTTTTTTCAATACATACTGAGAAGCTAACAAGTCTCGGTGTTTCCTAGAACTCTGTTCAAGTTTGGCTCTAGTATGTGCTTGCTTCTGATTAAATTGATACTCTTTCTACTCTTTTTCCTGACCTGTTACTCTGTTTGTCGGGCAGACTCCTTCATCACCTTAGAAAGCCTTTCCTAATGGGCCACTCCTCCCTCAGTGTTTCTAGGACAGATATTGTGTACTTGCTTCTTCTAAACAGTAGATTTTATTGAGCATCTACTAAGTCCCAGGGCAAAGACTTGTGTAAAAAAAGCAGTTTAGTCTGGTTGCTGATCCCCACTGAGCTCTTGGATGTGTTGGGGCAATAGCACTTAGCTTTTTTTTTTTTTTAAGACTAGGTCTCGCTGTGTTGCCCGGGGAACCCTAGACTCAACATTCCCTGGGGTACCATGAACTCAGGTGATCCCTAGCCTCCCAAGTAGCTAGGATTACAGGTGCCCACCACTGTACCCAGCTGCTTTTTCAAGAACCAGATCTTGCTATGTTGCCTGGGGTAGTCTCAAACCTGTGAACTCAAGCGATCCCTGTCCTCTTGCCTCCCAGCACTTGGATTATAGGTGCACGCCACCACACCTGGTTTTTTTTTTCCTTGCAATACTTGAACATAAACAGTTATTTTATAATTGGCAGTATAGATGGGTATGTACTGTTGCCAACTTAGATTTAGCTGGTGGAGGGCTGTTAATAACAGATTTTGTAGGACTAGCCCAGCTTGGAATGTGTTAAAATATTTTTTTCCTGACCTTTTATTAATTGATATAACAGATAAAGAGGGGGTCAGTTAGTTTTCTCCGATGAAGGCCCTGGGACCAGTATTTATTTTCAGGGCTTTGAAGGAAAGTTAGTAGGTTGCATTGGGAAAGACAGGAAAGAACCACACTGGGCCAGCCCATTCTTCCCTTTTTCTTCCTTGCCTGTCATCTTCCAGAGGTGTAGCAAAGTCACTTCTGCATGTTTTACATCCTGCCAAACACAGTCTTCTGACCGCAGTTCTGTGAGCCCACAGAGAGGTCTAGAGTAGCAGAGCACCAACGATCTGTTGGGCAGAAAGCTGGTGCTGTTTCCCTGAAGGCTGGAACCCTGTGGCTGGGTTTCTGTCAGTTGAGCGGAGCAACAGTGCAGTGTTGGAAAGATTCCCCTGTGAGAGAGGGGTGCAGGAGGGGGAGCCCTTCCTTGGGCAGATGGTATACACAGTTAATGTGTGGTTATTCCCATGTCAGAATGTGAAGCAGTTGGTTATTTTTCTTCCCGTGGCTGCAGTTGAGAACGCCGAGCTGTTTCCCAGGTGTTGCAGGGGAAGTGGAAGTGTAGTCAGACTTGCAGGCACCCACGGCATGCATTGTGCTGGGTGCTGTGCTGGGGAAATGCCAGTGCCCTAAGACAGTTCCTGTCCTAGAGGGGGTTCTTCTTTTTGACCAGTGTGACGTGTAGGAGCTACCTACAAACGGAGTTGTGTTATGAGACAGGATTTGATAGTAGGCGTCTGGACAGATGTCCTCATCTGTGTGCGTGAGTAGGTAATGATACACTTAACAGATTCAGTTTTAAAAAGGGACCCATAAAAAGTAGTCTTTATCCCACCTTTAGTCTTTCCTACCCGGAACAGCAGAGTCTTGTAAAACTGCATGGTTCGACTTAAAAAAACCTAAATCTTCGTAGGCTTCAGCTTAGCGAACAACGGGGAGCAGAACTCGCTGTGTACTCTACTTGCAAAAGGAATTAACTACCTTTAGAATGTTCACTGGTCATGCTTGTCTGTAGGCTGCCTGATGTGTACTTATGTTTTGCAGATGAATTTTGAAGTAGGAGCAAGGCTGTTTCCTAACCCCCGGGTTTTCTTGGCTGAGAGAGACAAGAGGAGGAGAAAAGTGGACTTAGTGACCTTCCAGATATGCTGCTGTGGCAGAACCTGGAAACAGCCGGTGTAGGTTCTTGTTCTTGGAAGTGACTGTTTTGAAATGAAGAGCGGTTGACTGAGGTGGTGGGTGGTAGGCCTTGAAAACGAGGGCCAAGAAATGGGACTGAGTACTTGCAGTGACAAGTTGAGCTTGCCGTGCACTGCAGCACAGGTGATTTCAGGTGTGGCCGGCTTTGCTTTTTTTTTTTTTTTTTTTCCCCTCTGAGACTAGGTCTCGCTATCTCTGCCCAGGGAACTGCAGACTCACGTTTCCCAGGGTACCATGGACTCAAGCAATCCCCAACCTCAGCTTCCCAGGTAGCTGGGATTACAGGTGCGCACCACCACGCCCAGCTATTTTTGGGGACTAGGTCTTGCTGTGTTGCCCCGGGTAGGACTCGAACTGCGATCCCTAGACCCCGTCGTGAGGACTGTGATGTATAGAGGTACTCATGTTCACGTTAACGACGTTTTGTCATGGTTCTCTGTCCATATTTTTTAAAAAGTAACAAAATATGAGACTTAGAAAACAATTTAAAACTGAACTTGTGCAGGTATGATATATGCAAACCTGGCCTAAGATGTGACACGCTGTGGAAACAAGGCCTTTTTAACAGATTTTACACTGATGCAGGTAGGCATGGGCAAGCATGGAGTTGGTGAAAGAGGAAGCGGAGCTAACTGTTCCCGAAAAACAGAATTAACTGAAGCTGTCTGGGTGGTTCTGATGTGATCATGTCAGTTTTAGGTGATACAGAACACTTGTTCTCAGCTTCCCCTGTTGCTGCTCACCCATGATCATGACGTGCACATGACCAGTGACTTGTTGGTGTCGTCACTTGTTGGTGTAGTTTGACTGTTTTTGTAGAAGGAACCTGTTTGGCAGGAATTGCTGATTGTTAGGACATAAATTTCCCAAGCATGTAACTCCTGCTTTATTTACCTTGCAGATATAAAATACCTACCCTACTGTTATAAATTAATTGCCACAAAATGTTCATATTTTAGAGAGAAGTTTCTGGAGAACTAAGAAATTTACCTGGACAGAACATTCTTTGTCCTTATGTATACTTCCAGAAAGACGCTTCCATCAGAACAAAGGAAAACAAATATTTCTGCAATTTTCTGCACACAGAAGCACTAATTCAGCTTCAGCACACTAGAAAAAACTTGTGAGCTCAGTTCTCTTCCATGTTCCAGGTCAGCTCCCTTTGAATAGGACATTTCACTTGTAGCTCTTGGAATGGTGCTTCAACCTGGGAGGCTGTTTAGATTAGATTGCCTGTGTTCTGCTGTCTCGTGAACCGTTTCCTGTGGCAGTGTCCTGTGATCACAGAATCCAGAAAAGCGTTACATAGGCCACTTATCTTGGGCTTTTGCTAGCGCTAGAACATATCTTATGTCCAAAGAGTGTGCATGTACTCAGTTTTCTGCTGAGAAAATGAGTAACTCAGGGTTAGAATGGGTTTGGTAGGCTGGGCACGGTGGCTCGTGCCTGTAAGCTTCAGCCTATGAAGCGGCCAGGGCCAGGGATCGTGGTTCGAGTCCCGCCTGGGGCCCGTAGCGAGACCTAGTTCCAAAAAAATAGCTGGACGTGTTGGTGCGCGCCTGTAATCCCAGCTACCTGGGAAACTGAGGCTGGGGATTGCTTGAGTCTGTGGTACTCTGGGAAACAAGAGTCTGCACTTCCACGGGGAAAAATAGCAAGACCTAGTCTCAAAAAAAAAAAAAAGAATGGGTTTGGTCAGGATCTAAAAAGTGAACCGGGTAAGTGATATATGAAAGGAGTACAGGCTAGCTGTGATGTCATGCAGAATGGTGGAGCAGGAAGTTTTAAAGGCTGTTCTGTACCAGGTCAGCTGCTGAACTGGAAACAGTGATTAGAATCAGTAGTTTGGAACTCTGAAACATGACTGGACAGAGAAGTGCTTGTGAGGCGGGAGGTAGCTCATCTTCCAAGTATGAGTGACAGCTCACAGCCCCAGTTCTCAACAATCAGCAATCTCTGAGGAGTGGGAGAATCAGATTTTCAGAATGACCATTTCTCAACAAAAAATTTTAAAACATAAGAAGAAACAAAATGTGGCTCATTCGCAGGAAAAAATGAATTTGACAGGAACCGTCCACAAGGAAACCCATATGTTGAACTACTAGTCAAAGACATTAACTCAGCAGAGTTAAATGTGTTTAGGGAAAGTGGACAAAGAACTATAAGAAATTAGGACTATGTTGTCAGAATGAAGTGAGAATATCAAGAAAAAAGTTACTAAAATTTTGGAGCAGAAAAGTATAATAAACTGAAGTGAAATTTTTATAAGAAGGTTTGAAGCAGCAGCTGTCAATAGGCAAAAGAAAGGATCAGCTAATTGAATCAGGGAAGACTTGAAATTTTTCTAACTGAACAACAGAAGGAGAAAAGAATGATGAAAAATGAATACAGCTTGAGGGATCCCATCAGGCATGCCAAAACGCACTTCATGGGTGCCCCAGAAGGAGCCTAGAGAGACCAGAGCAGTTTTGGAAATTTCATGTCCAAAACCTTCAGTCTGATAAATCTACACATCTGAGAGCCCGGTGAACTGCAGAGATAAACTCAGACATCCACACACTGTACACATTATGGTCAAATTGTCAAAAAATGGAGAACTGGCAAGAAGCAAGAGAAGCTTACTTGCCATACACGGGGGATCCTGAAGAAGATTAATAGCGGATTTCTCATCAGCACTCTTGGGACCAGAAGGTAGTAGTAGGATGACACATTGAAAGTCCCAAGGGGAGAGACCTTTCAAACGAGAGAATTTTGTACCCAGACAGAATATCCAAATGAAGACATTTTTTCAGATTAACAGAAGCTGAGGAACCTACCCTACAAGGGAGGCTAAAGGGACTTCTTATTGGCTGAAATGAAAGGACGCTAGACTGTCACTCAAAGTCCTAAGAAAAAATAGCTGTGTTGCCATAAACAAACACAGATAACTGCACAGGTAAATGCAAAAGCTGATATTATCGTCTTCCATGCTCTTCATGCTGAGTTAGAAAACACGCGGAAAGTCAGAAATGTATCTTAACGGACGCAGTGTCTGCAGATGGAGTCAGTGGTAGCGGAGGGCGGGCAGGTTTCTGGACATAGTGTGTGTACCATGGAAATTAAGTTGACTCGGTATTCAGACTAGATTATGGTGAGTTATGTGATCCCCAAGGTAACCACTAAGAAGACAACTGGTAAGCATAGGAGGGAAGAGGCCATCAGAAAGGTGTTGAAACTCAGCTAGTTTTGAAAAACAGTCCGTAAGGGAGGACTCAGCAACCAAAAAACCCGTAGCTTGACAGGACGCCAATGAGCAAGAGCAAAAGCAGACCCTTCCCTTATCGACACTGAATGTTGTATAAAGCGGATCGAGCGTTCCTAGTCTAGTATGAACTAAAAGGGAACTAAGAAGCAGTGTTGGCCTCCCCAGGCAGCCAGAAGCTCAGAGAACATGACGAGAAAGTCTTGTTGTGCCATCATCGAAGCTAATTGCTTTCCAGCTCTGACTGGGGAACGTCAAAGTTCAGAGGCACAGAACAAATGCCTTGATTGGGGTGGGCCTGCAGATACAGGGTGCTGGGTCAGCCCTCCCAGCTCCCCCAGTCTTGCTCCCACCTCTGTCCTGGTCGTGATGCTTTGAAAGCTGAATTGCAGCTATTCGTACACGGTAGTTCACAGCAGAATTACCCACAGTAGTCTAAGGGTAGAAACAGCCCGCAGATCCGTCAGCAAGTAGTGTGTAAGCCACTGTGGTCCGTACACACTGTGGTACATTATTCACCATATAAAGATTGAGGTTCTGCTACAGCATGAATGCATCTTGAAAACGTACTACATGAAATCAGCCAGACACAAATAACAAGTGCTACACGATCCCGCTTACATGAACTAGAAAAGGAAAATTCATAAAGACAAAATAGTGATCACCTAAGGCTGGAGGAGCAGGATTATTGCCTAATCTGTTTTAGAGTTTGTTTGCCATGATGAGAAACTTCTGGAAATGGTGGTGATGGTTTCATCACAGCTCTTGCAAAGGGGGAAATTAAGGCCTTCTGCATTTGTGATTAAGAAACCAAGTATCCTCAGAGACACTCTTCCTCCAAATAAAAACCAAGCTGCATCTTAGCTGACACACCTCTCTGACCTCGAAAAGTGGCTTCATGGTCACGTTGGGGTGGGTGGACAGCTGAAGGGGCAAGAAACCTCCGTGTCAGAGCTGCCCGAGCCAGCAAGGACTGAAACGAGGCAATGGCGTGTTGCCCTCGCTGCGCCGAGCAGCACGACTGGTGCCTAGACTGGTAGTTGAGAGATGTTCTTTCCTTTCCATTTTTAGTGAGGTGGTTGTGTCATGCCTTCCCATCTTGAGTGCTAAGCAGGGTCCCACCCTCACACACACACGTCAGTTTGGGCAGAACTCATCCATTGGCCGATTTTACAAAGGTACGGAGAGCAGTTGACATTCAGCAGCAGCTTGGTTGTGCTTTTTCCTGGTCTCCCCGGGCCGTGTTGGGTCAGCACCATCGTTTAGCAGACAGGAATGTTGGAGCCCTTGGAGTTCTCTTCTTTAGGTTTTTAATGACATAAAAGTATCCATTCGTGTTTCCCCTCTGTCCTTACTTCCTCTCCCCCAGCGTGAAGCCACCCTTTTATTGCCTCACCCCGGCCCAGGTGAGCGAACACATGCGCACCCACTGGGCGCAGGCGCAGGCGCAGGCAGGGTGCGGTGCACAGGTGCTGACCACATGCGCTAATGGGGTGGCGGCCTGAGTAACTTGTTTACACTCTGTAGTAGTGGACGGTGATGTGCTGGGCAGTGGCAGCCAGCTGCAGAGGTCCCCATGGGATGGTTGGGTAAATCACCAGTACTCTTCAGAGGACTGGAGCACTAGCATTTTTTAAAATACCATGTTTTGCATTTTTGCCTTTTGTCATATGTCTACAAAGGGCCCACCTGTGTCTTTTGCTGTTGTTAAGAAGAGGAAGGCAATTACCCTTGAGATGGAAATCTTGATACCGCTTTGTGCTAATGTACGTGTTTTCAGCGTGTGTGAGGTAGGCTGGGCAGAGCTATGCCGGCAGGTAACTCAGGTAGATTACATGCCTTTTGACTTACCGATGTTTTCAATTAGGGTTCTCTGGCTTAAGTCAGGGAGCATTCCTCTGTGTGTGTGTGTGTATGTGTGAGTCTGTGTGCGCGCGCGTGCGCCCGTGTGTATGTAAAAATTACATAATCTTGTGTATGTATATAATTTGCCGTCTTTGAAATTTAAAAATAATGAGCACATGTTACTTTCGTAACCAAAAGAAGCACACAGTTCAAAACAAGGGACAGGAGTCAGGACTCTAACCTGGCACAGGGAGAGTGGTAGGGAAGGCTTCCCCTAAAACAGCCATCTGAGGATCCCTGACTGGTGGGAGGTAGTCAACACTGCCCAGCAGCAGGGGTTGGCCGCAGAGGCACGAGGCCTTTATGCTCAGCTGGGCTGCGTGGTGCCCTGGATTAGAGTGAGCATATTTGGGACAGTACCCCCCGCCCACACACCATTCCTTGCTAGCACCTTGGCGTGCCACAGCCCTTCACAGTGGACACCCACCATGGTGAAGAAAGAAGACAACATCCTGCCAGATCCTAAACAGAATGAAAGCTCTTTATCCCCAGCCCAACCACTGGAAAGTTCCTGGGGTGCACTGCCGTGATTTGGGGTGTATCTTGCCTCATTGGTCTTTTATCTGTTCCCCACCCCACTTGTAGTTGTGCTTGAGGTTGAATGATGAAGTCCTAAAATATTAGCCAAGCTCTTATTCCAAGATTTGGAAAACCAGGACTTCATTGGGATATTCATTTAGTGTCACTGATCCGAAGTCCTACCAAGGGTACGGTGAAGGGCTTATGGCATTCTAAAACCATGTGATTTACTGGCTCCTCACACTCTCACAGTCCTGCTGGGACACTTTTTGAAAGGAAGGGCTCACTTACATGGCAGTCAGTCTCCTCCTTCCTTCATGCAGTGATGTGGATGATCCTGTATTTGGCTGCTCCATGGGGTGCCCTTGTGTTCTTGTGGAAAATGAGCCAGATAATTAGATTAAAGCTGGCAAGGAGAACTAAGGATAGCTTGTATTTCAAAGGATAAAAAGACAGCTAATCCTTGCAATGATGCTATAGACTTAAAATATTTTCTGTATTATGGGGAAATTGTGTGAGCATTACCTGCATCCCTGAGTTGCTGTCCAGGTCTGGTCTAATCCAGATACTACACGTGAGCACCAGCAGACTACAGGATTGATACAGCGCCTTAGAAAATGAAGCTAATCCGGCCAAGTTTCTAGGATGAGTTGCAATTAAAAGTCACAGGGTGTGCATAACAAGGGTTAGGCTAGCTCCACAGAATAAATGTTCTGTTGTCTGCCATTCTAGAATTAGCAGACCATCTTCAAGCAAGTTGGGGTGGTATCTGACACTGGGGTGACATCATGATGACCACATTAAAATCAGTGCTCTCTCAATTAACTGCTTGTTGCCTCTGCTTCCTCTAAGCCAGAGTACATTTGCCAGTCCTTTATTACTGTATTACTTTCCACATCCCACTCTCAGGGAAAAAGGTACGTACTTCATATATCCCTGTGATGTAGCACATATCTTACACTCCGCTTACCCTGTGTGTTATGAAACCAAACTTGAAGCCAGGAAAATATCTTAGTCATCTGAACATCTCTAGCATTTGACCTAGTTGTAGATGCTTGGGAAATGAATCAGTTCTAAGGCTACCAGCCTCTGAAAAGGCTTTATGTACATGGCCTATCAGTTCAAATTGACATGACCTTTGATCTAGCAGTTCTTTCTTTGGAGTGTCAGGACTTAGTTCTGTTCAGTAGTTTGCTTTTCTGGAAGATTGAGGTCCATCTACTCTAGAGTAACAACTGTCAGCCAATAATTCTATTTTTAAAAATAATTTGTGCTTTTTTTTTTTCTTTCAGACTAGGTCTCGTTATTTTTGCCCGTGGAACCGCAGGCTCTCATTGCCCAGGGTACCACAGACTCAAGCCATCCCCAGCCTCAGCTTCCCAGGTAGCTGGGATTACAGGTGCACGCCACCACGCCCAGCTATTTTTTTGGAACTAGGACTCGCTACGGGTCCCAGGCAGGGCTCGAACCGCTATCCCTAGCCCTGGCTGCTTCATAGGCTGAAGCTTAACAGGCACGAGCCACCATGCCCAGCCTAATTTGCACTTTAGATTACAGGGACGGAGTCTAACTCTAACTCAGTCGGTACATTGAAATAGTCATGGGAATGACTTTTTGAGGCATTATTGAAAAGCAGTTACACATTTGATAATTTATGCCTATGCCTTCCAGTCTCATGAGCCTATATCTATTGTGCTCTCACTGTGAAGGAAGTATGAAGCCTTTATCTCAGTATTTTCCTCCTGTAGACTTGGCATCACATTTTGCCAGTTTATTTTCAAGTGAGATTTTTAAATTTATCATTAAAAGTAAGCTTCAGGAGCCAACGTGGAGGTGTAGGCGCAAAGAGTCCTCAGTGCTTGCCTTCCAGTGACAGGGTCTGGGCTGAGGGGTGACTGGCGTCCTGTCCGACCACAGAGGTGGCAAGAAGAAGCCCCTGAAGCAACCCAAGAAGCAGGCCAGATCAAGAAGTTGGGTGAGATAAAGCATTCAAGCAGAAACAGAAAGAAGAGCAGAAGGAACTCAAGGAGCTAAAAGCGCAGACTGCGGGGAAAGGCACCCTGGCCACAGGAGGAATTAAGTAATCTGGCAGAGAGTGAGATGTTTTTGTGCCTGGAACATTGGTGGTCCTTAACTCCCATTCCTGTTTCAACATCTGGATTCCCTGCAATAATATGCTTGCCACCAGTAGCTAGAATGAATTGTCTTGGAACCTGTTGTACATTTAAGAATAAACTTTTGTTAAAAAAAAAAAAGAAAAAGAAATAAATGCACTAACTCATCTTTAGTTCTTCTCAGCCATTTCTACCTTATCTGCGAGGTCAGGGAGAACCCAGTCTAGAACCTTGCCAGGGTGCTCACACGATTTACTGGCTCCTCAGATTCTCACGGTCCTGCTGGGACACTTTTTGAAAGGAAGGGTTCACTCTGCTCTGCCCTGGATTCTGTACTGCCTGGAATTAAGCTAACTTGCTTGAAAAAAAATAAATAAAAGCTTCAGACAAACCTAAACCAAAACAAATTCTAGAAGTCTTAGCATAGACTCGAGGAAGGGGAAGGGGAACAGTGCTGTGGACTGTGGTAGAGGATTATGGGTGCGTCCGTGGAGGCTGTGGTGATATACATATGCAGAGATGTGACCCTCTCTACCTGTGAATTATACAGTGTTGTAAACCAGTGTTACCTCAGAAAATAATACAGTAAAAAATATGAAAAAAATTAGATTATGGCATTTAATGCTGCTGAGTTACACATTTAAAAATGGTTGACTGGTAAGTTGTATTTTTGCCACAGTAAAATGTAATGTTTAAATTATGCTAGTCAGTTTTTGTGTTTCTTCCCCCCAAAGTTTCAGATATTTGTTAATCAGTGTTAAGCCGCAACATCAGTGCACCAGCGTGATTTCATGCTTTTAAGAGGAAGTGTCTCCTCGTTAAGTGGAAAATGGTGTAGAAGGCTTCTGAAGACCTTCGTTGTAAGCAGCTTTGTAGGGAAATAGTTCTTTCATTAGAACTCTGAACCTTCTTTCCTCAGGTTGCTGTCTTCTCCGTTCACTCTGTAGGACTTGTGTTGACTATTGGGACCTAGTTTGATTCAGGAGTCTCAGTTATTTCTGTCCCAACTGACATCTGGCTTAAACAAAGCCTGACGGAGTGCTGCTCCAGTCCCTTCGGCTCCAATAAATACAAAAGCGGGGTGTGTCTCTCATGCTCGAATACCTCTTGGCCAAACTGAGGATCTGGTGAGGATCTGGTGGAGCACAGTTGTGGCCTTGGCCTGGGAAGGAGAGGAGAACAAATGTGCAAGGCTCAGGACTAAGTCTGCCATTAATTGCTTTTGTAAATTAGTTACTTTATTTTGAGTAACTAGGTCTCGCTGTGTTGCCAGGGTAGTCCTCAACCCACGGACTCAAGTGATCCTTAACCTCAGCCTCCTAGGTAACTGGGACTACAGGCGCGTGCCACCACACCTGGCTTTTTTTTTTTTTTTTTTTTTTTTTAAGACTAGGTTTCACTAAGTTGTCCGGGATAATCTCAAACCCCCACTCAAGTGATTCCTAGCCTCCGCCATCCAAATAGCAGGATTACAGAAACATGCCACCGCGCCTAGCCATTAAACAGTTTTAAAACTTGCCCGGTGAGGCCGGGCACAATGGCTCGTGCTTGTAAGCTTCAGCCTATGAAGCGGCTGGGGCTAGGGATCGCGGTTTGAGTCCCGCCTGGGGCCTGTAGCGAGACCTAGTTCGAAAAAAATAGCTGGGCGTGGTGGCACGCGCCTGTCATCCCAGCTACTTGGGAAGCTGAGGCTGGAGATTGCTTGAGTGTGGTACCCTGGGCAACGAGAACCTGCAGTTCCACAGACAAAAATAGCAAGACCTAGTCTCAAAAACAAACAAACAAAAAAAAACTTGCCTGGTGAACACTCCTGGCCATGTTCAGTTAAAGTACTGGCTACAAGTAGGTGTTGCTCTGTGAAGATTAACAAGAGGATGGACGAAGAAAGGAAACTTTCAGGGATTTATGCTTACTTTTCCCCAATAATAGAAAGACTATTTACCAACTGTTCGGTCCCTTGTAAGCCTCTCTTTCTCTGCACAGTACACTAGTAAACAAGTCCTGTTATTTATTTTTTACTATAAAAATCTCTTGCACACACACTTTAACTTCCTAAAACTTGCAAATACACTGCTCAAAAATTTTTTAAAAAGCAAAGAAAAGGCCAAAAAAAAAAAAAAAAAAAACCTAGGAGGGAAGAGTATAAAGACATGAAGGATTACTTAAATCTGAGTAGGTAGTGAGGGCCACCTTGTCTGGGGCCTTGTGGGGTGAGAAGGTCATTGGTTAATCATACTTGAAGTACTTTGAAAGAGGCATTTCGACATCCTGAAGTTCCCCAGCTGGCCAGCTAGCCCATGGCCCAGCCTGGGGGAAGAGCCCGGTGTGAGTTCAGCCCAGGGGGAAGATGCCGTTTCACCAGATTGTAATCTGTTCAGAGATGTGGTCCCTAACGCACTGCTTCAGTGGAATAGACGTTTTTAACAGCACTGCTCTCTTGTGGAATAGACATTTTTTAAATGTTCCGTGATTAAAAAGTTGCAAGCCTATAGAAGAGAAAGAATCATATAATGTATGCACATAACTCCCCCCTGATTTCAGCAGTTAACATTTCATCAGCTTGTTTTATCTGCTCTTTTGGTTGAGCTAATACAAAGTAAATTGGCCATCATGGCATTACAGCACAGGTCTTTTCATCTAAAATGTTGTTCCTTCCCCTGCTCCCCTTTATGCATTACCTTTAAGTTTGAATAAGTCAAGCCGGTTGAGCTGCGCACAGTGACTCGTCCCTGTAAGCTTCAGCCTATGAAGCGCCTGGGGCTAGGGATCGCAAGACTTAGACCCCAAAAAATAGGTGGTGGTACATGCCTGTAATCCCAGCTACCTGGGAAGCTGAGGCTGTGGATTCCTTGAGTCTGTGGTACCACAGGCAACAGGAGCCTGCTGTTCCACTGGCAAAAATAGCGAGACCTAGTCTCAAAAAAAAGTCAAGCCAATCGTCTTAATGTTCATGTTTTAGAAAAGTGTCCTTCTAGTGCTGCTGTTTCCTGGGAACTGCTGCAGTAAATTAGGTTATACATTTTGGACAGGAATACTTCATAATACCAGGTTGTCTAGGTAACAGTGACGATAAGTTTAATCACTACCTTAAGATGGTTATAACCAGATCCCTGCTTTTCCTTCTCAGCCTCTGTGACTGGCTTGAGGTCTGGGGGGGATCCTTGGTGCTATGTGGATCTTTAGTTTCCCCACCCCCCTTGCACTTTCTTTTTGTTGTTGTTGTTGTTTGAGACTAGGTCTCGCTATTTTTGCCCGTGGAACTGCAGGCTCAACGTTGCCCAGGGTACCACAGACTCAAGCAACTCCCAGCCTCAGCTTCCCAGGTAGCTGGGATTACAGGCATGTGTTACCATGCCCAGCTATTTTGGGGGGGAGAAGTCTCGCTACATGCTCCCGGCAGGACTCAAACCACAATCTCTGGCCCTGGCCGTGGCTTCCGAGGCTGGCACCTACAGGCATGCACCACCATGTCCCGGACGAACCTTTTATTTTCATTGGAAGTTGCAGAATGAAACTTTTCTCTTTCAGTCATTCCTTCTACTGGCATTCATCTGTTCAGAATTTATCCCCTCTTGCTAACTGATACAATCACTATTAAAAAGGCAGGATGTATTTTTTAACTCCACTGATTTTTAGTGAGGAATTGTATAAAATAGTCACCATTAAGGGAGTAACCTGGTTAGTCAGAATGTGTGCACTGTAACATTCTCGGTAGATGGTTTTTAATCATGAAGCCAGAAGTGAATCATAAGGTACATTTAACCCAGTCTTCACCTGCCGAGCTACCTCTCCCCGCAGGACTGCGCTTTGGGCCAGTGGTGATTATTCTGTTTCATTGAGTGGAAAAGTGTTTGTTAAACAGCTGCCTCAGATTCTCTGGAGTAATGCAATTTGGCAAACATTTATTTATTGGGGGTTCAGTGTTTGAGTCTCTGTATTCAGTGCAGTGTATTGAAGTGAATGTTTTGTTTTGTTTTTGCATTTGTGCGTGTAGATGTAGTGATGGCTTTATTTTTGAAGAGATTATTTGTTTTGCGTTGGATTAGGGGAGAAGGTGGTGGAGTGAGTGGAAAGCCCAACTGGCTGTAGAATCATTCCAGTTAGAAGTGGTGTCAGTGGCGGCATCAGAGGCAGAAAAGCCTAGGGAGTTGGGAGGGGCTGGTTTTGGCGAGGTCAGAGGCAGCTGAAAGCACACTTCACTCCAGGGACAGGGCCAAGGTGCACACACTGACTGATTGAGAAGAGTGACCAGAGGGTGGGAGAGAGGATCTCAGGGGATTCATTGCTGGCCCAGGTGAATGGGGGTGACAAGGCTGTCACTGTCTGTGGGACGTGGAACATCCTCATCTCTTTTCACCTCTTTAATCCTGAGTCTCAGGGCACTTTGCTTACTTGTTGATGTCTCTTCATCAGTTGTGCATATTTGGCTTGTTTCTTTCTCAGTTGTTATGAAGCGACTGTGGAAGCCTGTCTACCACTTTTTGTGTGGACATGTGTTTCAGTTCACCTCTCTACCCCGCCTCAGAGTCAATTGCTGGGCCGTGTCTGTATGATTACCTGAGGCACTGCCATGCTTTTCCCAAGAGGCTACACCTTCTCATGTTTCTTCACCAACAGTTTTGAAGGTTTCTAGTTTCTCCATGTGTTCATCAGCCCTTGCTACTGCCCATCATTTTTATATACTTGCCCTATGGGTGTGAAATGGCTTTTCCATTTCTGTGAGCTTACACCTGAGCCTCACTTGTTTGGCACCATTTCTTTCTGCAGCGTTCATGCCTCGTGCTTGGCATCACTTTTTTTTTTTTTTCTTAAGACTAGGTTTTACTATTTTTGTCCATGGAACCACAGGCTCACGTTGCCCAGGGTACCACAGACTCAAGCAATCCCCACCCTCAGCTTCCCAAGTAGCTGGGATTACAGGCATGCGCCACCACACCCAGCTATTTTTTGGGACTAGGTCTTATTGTGTTGCCCTGAGCGGGACTCAAACCACAATCCCTAGCCCCAGCCGCTTCATAGGCTGAAGCTTGCAGGCATGCGCCACCGTGTCCGGCTTGCTTGGCACCACTTATCCATGCTGCATGTTGGCGTTCAGATTTTATCTCTTTGTATGTTCAAACACTACATGTTCAGAGTCTAATGGAAATCTGAGACTCAACCCCTACTATGGGTTGATGTTCCCTTCTGTCAGGTGTTACCTCTGGTCTAATCAGGAGATACTAGGTTGGAGTCTCAGAGCCTAGCAGAGATGCCCCTTAAGAGACAGAGGGTGGCAGAGTGGGGAGAGGCAGGTTGAGGTGGAATATTTGTGCTACCAGTCTTTGGACATATATTTTAATTTCTGTTAGTAATTAGGAAGGGAATAGTTGGGTATGTAATAGGCATTGCTTAACTTTTTAATAAAAGTTTGAGGTAATTTGTACGCTGTAAAAGTCACCCTTTCAAAAATGTACAGTCTCATGTTTTTTAGTCTTTTCACAAAACTGTGCAGCCATCACAGCTGTTTACTTATGCAACAAGCTTTCGTCGCCCCAGAAAAATATGGTTTACTTTTGAGTGGTTCTGCCATTATCCATTCCCATCAGTAGTGCCACTCTGTGTCTTCCTGTTGTGCATGTCTCCCCCACCTTGGTATGCTATTTGAAAAAAAATTTTAGCCATTCTATAGGTGGGTAATGGTATTTCATCATGGTTTTAATTTGACCCCCTAGTTAATGATGTTGATTTTTTTTTTCACATACTTACTTGCCTTTGGTAAAGTATTTGTTCAATCTTTTGCCCATTTTAGGGGTTGTTTTCTTACTGAATTTGGTAGTTCATATATATTCTAACTCTAAGTCCTTGGTCAGGTCTATGATTTGCAAATATTTTCTCTGTCTCTGCATTTTATTAACAGTATCGTTTGAAGAGTAGAAATTCTAGGTGTTTTTGTTGTTGTTTGTTTTTTAGTTGTTACTGAGGCACCGCTGTTCTACGTCCCTATTAGTGTTCCACCAGAGTTCATTGTGCCACTTCCCCAGTTCTTTGAGTTCTTCGTAATTATCGGATATCAATCCTCTGTGGGATGTCTAGTGTGCAAATCTTTTCTCCCATTCAGTAGGGTGTTTCTTCATTTTAATTAATCTCTTTCACTGTGCAGAAACTTTAGTTTCATGTAGTCCCATTTGTTTATATTCTCTTTGTTTTCCTTACTGCTGGGAACAAATTTATAAAGACACCTCTGAAGCTTATGTCTGCCTGTTTTCTTCTATATATTTTATGGTTTGGGGTCCTATATCCTCATCCATTTTGAGTTGATTTTTGTATATGATATGAGAGAATATCTGGTTTCATTGATATATTGGCAGTTCCAACAATTTTTGATGAAGTTTTCCAATGTGTATTCTTTGCTCTTTTGTCATAGATCTGCTGACCATATATGTGTAGATCTGTTTCTGGGCTCTCAATTCTATTCAGTTGGTCTGTGTGTCTTTTTTATTCTTTCAATACCATGCCATTTTAATTATCCTGGCTTTATGGTATAGTTTGATGTCTGGATGTGTATTGCCACTGCTCCCCCCCCCCTTTTTTTTTTCCTGTTCCTGTCAGAATAACTTTTGACTGTTTCAGGTTTTTTGTGGTTCCATATCAATTTCAGTAATGTTTGTTCCCTTTCTTGGAAAGATGTCGTTTCAAGTTTTTATTGGAATTACATTGAATCTGTAAATTGCTCTCAGTAGGATGACCATTTTGACAATGTTGAGTCTCCCAATCCATGAACAGGGAATATTTGCATTTCGTTTTGTATTCTATTAGTAATGTCTTAGGCTGGGCATGGGGGTGTGTACCTTTAATTGCAGCCTATGGAGTGAGGCCGGGATTAGGAATTGCTTGAGTCCAGGGTTTGAGACCCGCCCAGGGCAACATAGCAAGACCTAGTCTCAAAAAATAGCTGAGCATGGAGCTGGGCACAGTGGCTTGTGCCTGTAAGCTTCAGCCTATGAAGCGCCCAGGGCTAGGGATCACAGTTCGAGTTCCCGCTCTGGGAACACAGTGAGACCTAGTCCCAAAAAATAGCTGGGCCTGGTGGCACGCATCTGTAATCTCAGCTACCTGGGAAGCTGAGACTGGGGATCACTTGAGTCCATGGTACCCCGGGCAACATGAGCCCTGAGGTTCCATGGACAAAATGGTGAGACCTGTCTCAAAAAACAAAAAAAAAGAGAAAACAAAGCAAAAAAAGTCTTGAGTTTTTCTTGTATAAGGTTCATCACCTCTTTGTTAGTTTTACTCCTCAGTATTGAGTTATTTCTGGTTGTTATTGTAAATGGGACAGTTTTCTTAATTTAGAAGTTCTAATTTTGATGAAGTTCAGCTTGGCAATCATACAGATTGTCCTTTTCGTGTTCTAGCTAAGATATCTTTGCCTAACCCAGGACTCTTAAGACATTTTTCTGAGATAGGATTGTATTTTAAACTAAGCTAGGGTACCTAGAGGACTTTTTTTTTTTTTTTTTTTTTTTTGAGACTAGATCTTGTTAGCT
>PVHY01019391.1:0-27479 GCA_004024945.1 Uropsilus gracilis | reverse complement strand
AAAAAACCAAACCAAAAAAACAAAACAAAAAGAAAAGGAAACTATGGAGATAGGTGGTCATATCTTGACTTGATTTACTTTCTTTGGTGGGCTGTTGCGCGAATTGATCACCTTCCTCCTCTTCCTCCTCTGCTTTCATTTCCTCCACACTGATCATCCCTGCATTACCTATTCATTCCTCTCTCCTAACCAATCCTTGATCTTTTTGTTTCCATTATTTCACTCTTTTCAGTTGGCATGTAGGTGGCATTGTGCATTATGTGGCCCTTTTAGAATGGCATCTTTCACTCATTTAAAGTTTCCTTGTATCTTTTTAAGGTTGGACAGTTCATTTCTTTTTAGTGCTGAATAACATTCCATCCTTTATATATACCATGATTTATTCATTCTTCTATTGAAGGATGTCTTAGATGTTTCCAAGTTTTGTCATTTATGAATAAAACAGCTCTAAATATCCTTGAGCAGGTTTTTATATGGACATTGTTTTCAACTATACCAATGAGTCTGACTGTTGTATCATTTGGTGAAAGAATGTCCAGTTTTGTAAGAAACTTCCAACTGCTTTCCAAAATGGTATTTTGTATTCCCATCAGCAATGAATGAGAGTTCCTGCTATTTCACATCATTGCAGTTTTGATTTGCATCTGCATTCTTACTTTATTATTATTTAAAAAAATATTTTCTTTTGTAATTTTCATACATTGGTCATGTTTGCATGTTTGTATTGTACCCCTTATTCACCACCGCACGCCCCCCCCGCCATTCCACTCCTTTCTCCCTCTAGTCACTCCAACATCTCTCGCTGCAAGCTGTTGATCTGTGTTTGGCACATGGGACTTTTCTGTGTACTTACTTTAATGTCAAAAATTCACTCCATTCATTGTTTCCCAATATACCATTGAGAAACATTGCAGTGTTTTTCTATTAAATATTATTTAGAGGGCTGGGCATGTTGGCGGCCATATTTAATCCCAGCCTAGAAAGGGAGGCTGAGGCTAGAAATCGCTTGAGTCTGTGGGTCTGAGACCTGCCTGGGGCAACATAGCGAGACCTAGTCTCAAAAAAAAAAAAAATAGCTGGGTGTGGTGGCGCACGTCTGTAATCCCAGCTACCTGGGAGGCTGAGGCTGGGGATCGCCTGAGTCTGTGGGATCCCAGATCCGATGCGGGATCTGGGCTACTCAGATCTGATCCCAGATCGGGACCACACTGGGCAACAAAGCGAGACCCAGTTTCAAAAAAAAAAAATTATTTAGCTTTGAGCTTCTGGACCCAATTCTATCGGAGACTTCCCTGTAGCAAAAAGCAATTTTTAGATACTGCCATAGTATTCGAGATTCAACTTAACTCAGCCAGTTCTGATATTGTCTTCCCAGAGACAGCATCAGAGTCCACAGGCTGAAGACTCAGTCTCCCAAGACTTCAGATGCTAGCCATGTCAGACACCAGCCACAAGGCAAGGCTATACATGAGAGCTGCTACAATCCCTTCTCAGGTCTGATTAGTTGCCAGAACTTTGAACAGAATTTAGGAAAAATGTTTATAATGATATCACCAATTTATTACAAAGGATGCAAATGAACAACTAGCTGAAGACAAATAGGGAGAGAATGGGAGAAAGGACATGGGACTTCCCTCTTCAGGAAGACCACCTTCCCAGCACCTCTACGAGTTCACCGACCCAGCTCTCTCTTGGATATTCACGGAGGTTTCATCACATAGACATGGCTCATGAAATCACTGGCCACTGGCAATAAAACACATCCTCCAAACCCGCCCTCCCTCCCCACACTGACTTCCCTGGCAACCATACCCCTTCATCTTCAGGTGTTTTCCTAGTTTACTTTGTTGACAAAACAAGAGATGCGTTTATCACTCTCAAACTTAGGAACTATCAAAGCTTTTGGGAGCTATGAGCCAGAATTGTGGATGAGCCAAATATATATGAGAAATACATTTTTTGGTCATTTGAATGAACACAATATGTATTTCTTATAAATCACAATATTTCAGTCTAATATACATTATTTTTTATGTTAAATCACAGTATTTTCGGACACATACAAGCTACTTTTTATGTTAGATTTATGTTATTGATAGTTGGATTTAAGTCTTTTTAATATCTCAGTGACTCTCCCTTTATGATAAAATATATATTTTCTCATTTGATTGCACATGTGTATATTTTTAACATCATTGTCTACCCCAAGGTTCTCCCACCACCTTATCACCCGTGAACCACCCACTTCATATCTTGAGCCCACCCCCTCCCGATTTTACTCTATGCTTAGTTCTATGCTTAGTTCTCTATGCTTGCTCTATGCTTAGTTCTGCTGACAGTTTGTTGGTTTTAAGTTTTACTTGTCCTTTTATTGGTTTGCTTTCCTTATATCCCATATATAGGTGGGATCATTTGGTATTTCTCTTTTCCTTTCAGGCTTATTTCTGCTAGCAAGATTCTTTCTAACTCCATCCATGTTATCACACATGCCTCAGATTTCTTTTTGGTTTGCAGAATAATATTCCATTGAGTACATATAACACACTTATTTTAATCCATTCATCTGTTTTGGGGCATTTGGGTTGTTTCCATATCCTGGTTATTGTAGTGTTACTATAAACATCTGGGTACAAGTGTCTTTTTGAACTAGAGTTTTGGTGTCTTTGGGTAGATTCCCAGAAGTGGGATTGCTGGATAGAATGGTAGTCCCATTTTCATTAGTTTGAGGGTTCTCCCCACAGTTCTCCGTAGTGGCTAGACCAGCCTGCATTCCCACCAGCAGTGTTGAGAGTGTTCCCTTTTCTCCACACTCATGTCAGCACTTGTTGCTGCCCATATAAAATATTTTTAAAAAAATACTTGCTTGAAGACATCAGAGAACAATCAAAGCGCACAGAACATGAAAGCCCAGGCTTTCCAGAAACAGAAAAGTCCTTTGGGGAAGTCTGACATTTATACTGCTTTCCTGTGAATGCCTTTCAATGCTGAAGCAGCACAGAGCAGAGGCCAAGACATTGAGAAAGCTGCAGTAACTAAGAGACTGAGAGGCTTATTGGTACTTTTGACTAACTTATGGTGCGACACAGAAAAATACTGGAGTTCAGAGCCCACCATGGAGATGAGGTGCTGTTAAACACTCTAGGGTTTCTACTGGGATCTGTGCTGGTTAACATTACATGATATTGTCTAGGCCACAGTAACCAGACATCTGATTGAACAATCTACAAACTGTTCTTTCAATGGGAATTAAAACTTAAATGAATTGAATTTGAGTAAAGCAAATTCACAGAACAGGTGGGTCTTGAACAATCAGTAGAAGGCATTAGTAGAAAAAGACTTTTATGACTGGAAAAAGGGGGAATTGTGCCAGTCAACTGCTTTTGGATTCAAAATGCAACTTTTTGTCCAACCTGCTGACTGCAAACCCTCTGGTGTAATATCTCAAGTTCTAGGTTTTTTTTTTTTTTTTAAAGACTAGGTCTCGCTATGTTGCCCAGGGTAGTCGCAGACCCATGGACTCAAGTGATTCCTAGCCTCAGCCTCCCAGGTAGCTGGGATTACAGGTGTGTCATTACACCTGGCTATTTTTTTGAGACTAGGTCTTGTTATGTTGCCCGGGGTAGTTTCAAACCCATGGATTCAAGTGATCCCTAGCTTCAGCATCCCAGGTAGCTGGGATTACAGGCACATGGCACCATGCCCAGCTCCAAGTTCCTATTCTTATCCCAGGAGTTAGGAGAAGCTGGGGAAGGGAGGTTTGGGGAAAACTGACTGGAGGAGTTTAAAAGTAGGTGGCAACCTAGTTGTTTGATGGTTCCTTCAGATGTCAAGCTATCCCTGTTACTTGGGCCTACCTACCCAAAACAGTGACTCTTAAATAAAAAGCAGACAGTTCTTCTGTGATTAGGGACTACAGTTTCTTTGGGAAAGGGGTCAGCACAGGGACTCAGCTGAACCTGGGCTGTTAGGAACCTCTGCTCATGTCAACAGACAAACAAGGATGTTCCCCTGCAGAACCAGAGTCCCCAAAGGGTGATTAAAAAAAAAAAAAAATATATATATATATATATATATATATATATTTAGAATTAGTTGGACTCAGTTTAGATGATCCAAAGCATCTTTGTTGGGAGCCAGCTGAATATATGGCTCCTTCTATCCATCAGGTCTGATCAGGGCATTGACCTTGGCCATGTCAGGGTCACAGAGCTGCTGTGCTGTTTGAGCTGGTGGTGTTGGTCTCGACATCCACAAAGCACACCAGTATGCTGCTGTTTTCTGTTTTCTCCTGGCTGACTCAGAGGTCAGGGGGACTGGAGAACGGCATCGCAAGTTTCTCTGGGCATGCTCTTCTGAGTGTAGCCGGGATGCCCGCAGTCAGTGTTGGGCAGTTAGAAGGTGGGTGATGTGCAGATCTTTTCTGTGTGACCACGGATACAGTTCAGTACTGCTTTCTTAGCCTTTTGCTTTGGCCTCACTTTTGGCAGAGGTGGAAGCTTGCTTCTTGCTTTTGGCATCATCTTCATGAAAAGGGCGAACAAACTACTGACCAATCAATACCATTATTATTTTTATTACTAATTGCTGCCACTTATGCACTTGTGTCCACATGCGACAAATGGTAGGAAGCTTGTGTGTATCAATTCTCTTACTTAACTGGCTATTTTCCACATTTTATAGACTGGAGGGTTTTGAAGCTGGGGAGAGAAAGACACTTATTGAAGTGACATAGCCAGTAAATGAGAGAGTGAAGAGTCTACCCCAGGGTTGCCTAGCCCCAGGGCCCATGTGTGACCTCAGCATTGGCCATTGCCTAGCACTGAGGGAAAAAACACATTTGCAACTTGGGCTTAGCTGGTACTAGTGCTCTGCAGGTGAGGTTCTCCATAAAAACACAATGCATATAATTCAGAATCAATCTACATTTCCAAATGTTACTGCACATGCAGGCCCTTCTTTTCCTGTTTGCTTTAAGGATTCTTGGGTCTCCAAAATAGCCTTTGACATGTTAAATGAAGCTGTGTGGAAGAACCAAGATAGGAGGAGGCCACTCAGGAATTTCTAACAATGAAAGTTTAAACAATGAAGTCTACTGTCTTCAGAAGACTTCACTAAAACCTTGTGGTGAGAACGGAGTCTGATGTAAATGGTGGATGCCTGAAGAGGTTTCTGCACATTGTCCTGAAGGTGAATTTGTGTGAGACTAGGAAGGAAGTCCACTTCCTCCAATTCTCAGGAAAACTAGGTCCACTACCCCAATTTCTATATACATGACCAGTCTCCAACTACAGTCCAGTGATGGTTTTCCAGTTCCCAGGCAGTTTAAACATCTGAACTAATGGAAGCACTTGGAGAGGACATCTTTACCTCTGGAGTTGTTCATGCACCTCTTGACTGATAGTTCCATTCCAGAATTTTATTTGTTGACTGTGCTCATCGTCTATTTTTTTACTCTTTGGAATAAGTCGTTTGACTAGACCCAGAGTCCAGTTTATCTTCCAGAATAAGGACAACCCGTACCTCTCTTTACTCAGATTAACTGTGTTTACTGGTTCTTCTACTCAGATTCGACACAAGTTTTACAAGGTGTGCAAACCCAAGATTCTCAGATCAGCCTTTGACAGAAGGACCAGATGGGCTTAAAACAACAATTCTACCTCAGGTCACTGCCAGCATTTTTACCCTACAGTGGCAAGAATAATAACAAATAATTTGCAACTGCCTGACCTTTCCTTATTCTGGACCATGGATGAATTAATTTGGCAAGGCCATTCTACTTCATAGGCCAGAGGCGGGTGGGGGATGAATAGCTTTCCTGAGGCCTGATCTGGGTTGAGTTCTGACACTGGTACTTTTCCACTCATTAAAAAACCAAAATCTGATGCTATCTTTGGATGAGGTGGTTGCATAGCCCCTAGCTATTAAAAAAAGAGAGGATCTTTTTTTATTCTCCTGGACAAGGAAAGGTCTATATACAACAGACCCGACTGGCTAATCATGGGCAGAAAGAAGTTGTTACTGGTGAAAATCTCTAAAGTGAAAGGTATAGCCTAAGCAGATATGCCTGCATTAGTAACAAATTCATAAAGGACATAACCACACTGGCCAAAACTTGACTCCCTGCATCTGCTTTTATAGATCTCTTTTTGGCTACTGCAAGTTCCTTTCCAGCTGCAAAGTGGGACTGAATATATGGACGTGGCCGTGAGTTCTCCTACCCCACTTTGGTGAGCAGCGCTGAATCAAAACAAAAACAGTTTGGAAGCCAAGCATCTCGGGTTTTACTCAGCCACTGGTAACGAAGGGCAGCTGTACCCTAGGAACTTGCCAAAGACTACAATTCCGAGCTTACTGTCATAAACATTTACTAAAATGTCACCAAAAAGAAACTCAGAGCTGTATAAAAATCCGTACAGTCAAAATGAGCTCACAGATATGGTAAAACGGATCCCCAGGTTAAGTCCAAAGAACAGACAGTTAGGTATCCTCAGCTGCATGACACTGCCTACCCCCTGCCCATCCCCAGTCCAGCAAAATTACTTGTACTATGTTCTGTGCTTCGGCGAGATGCTATCTTTTATATGGAAAACTGAACCTTCTTTACGCTGCTTGAGTTCATTGTACAAAGGTTTGCATTATTTATGACATCACGTATCGTGCAACCATTGATGAGAATGTACGTGATCAAGTGATCACCTACAAAATATGTAAAGGGTTTACAGAATCTGCTCCAGTACTGGATTCATATTATTGTATCCTTGTATTCCTATATTCCTTTGCTCTCATCATGATTACTTTGTTTTCTCTTTGCATTATTTTACAGATCCTGGAAAATCAACGAGTCATCCAGACTCTAGAGTTGGGCTGACACTTAGAAAGCAGAGAGTAAATATTTGTTGTCAGAATTGAAAGTGGGGTACAAATAACTTGCCGAGCTAAATTAAATTACGTAAGTGAAGGAAAAATACATTAAAATGAAAACATTCACTTCTGCCGTGCTTGGGGTCCCTCAACGGTCGTGCGTAGATGCGGTTCATCCTGTGTGTACTCATCAATTATGAAGAAACTGCTCTTGGGCTATGTCATGGGAATATGACTCCTTTATCTTACTCCATGATCTGCTTCTTGAAACAGAGGATATAGAGTCTATTTCCGGTGTAGTTAGTGCTCTGCACAATGTATGTGCTCAATAAATGCTAGTTAAATCCCATCTGGGATGCCAACTAAATGAATTGTTCAGTCCTGGGAATAAAGGAATGTCTGAATTACCTTTCTTAGGAATAAAAGGGTCACCTACCTCACAGTTTGGATGCTATTATCTAAAGCCAGCAGTTCCCCTTTATTCTATCAGAATGTTTACCACCCACAGGGGTGAAAGTAGTACTAGCTTTGTTACCAACATACCTGTTATAGACATCTATTGCTTTCTCAGTATAGACTGCCCTTTCTATTGTAAGCACCTTCACTTTTCTGGGAAAACTGAATGCTCACCCACTCCATGCGAGTGGTTCAGATGGGGGGCGGGGTATAGACACAGGACCTAGGCCTGGCTGGTCAGAGCATCCCATTCTTATGGCTGCAGTAATTGGTCCAAAGATAAAGTTATGATTAAAGGCATCACTCACTGACTCAATTCCAGAACTTTCTGTGGAGCTGTTGGACACAAGACATTCTTTTCCCTGAAAGATTTACAAGGGCAGGCCGGGCACAGTGGCTCATGCTTGTAAGCTTCAGCCTATGAAGCGGCCGGGGCTAGGGATCACAATTCGAGTCCTGCCTGGGGCCCGTAGTGAGACCTAGTTCCAAAAAAATAGCTGGGCGTGGTGGTGCGTGCCTGTAATCCCAGTTACTTGGGAAGCTGAAGCTGGGGATTGCTTGAGTCTGTGGTACCCCAGGTGATGAGAGCCTGCCGTTCCACGGGCAAAAATAGCAAGACCGAGTCTCAAAAAAAAAAAAAGATTTACAAGGGCAGTCAGAGATAAACCTACAACCATCAAAGCTTCCATCTACAGCAAAAAGACCTAAACAAGCACTGAGTATATGAGCCAATAGAGGAATACAAAATGAGTCTTTATGACAATTGGCGCTGGGTTCAGCTATACCTGAACACCACTTGGAATTGAGTTTCATCAGTGCAGAAAAAGATATTTAAACTAATAGGATTCTGTCCTCATTACAAGGTCTCTTCCTAGGCTATGTGCAAGTGCTAAGGACCATAATCAGAGGCCTTGTGTTTACAGAGCCACATTGGAACTGAACATGAAACTGAACTGAACATGTGTGGATGCAGTCTGAGTCTTCCATGGTGCAACTAAGAGTAATTTGAAAAATTCCTATGCCACGGGAAAGGTAGAGAAAAGTGGGTGAGAGCAGCTCTAGACACAGAGTCCCTGCATGGCAAGCACAGGTGTTGAGGGCTGTTCCATGTTGCAGAATAGTCCATACTGTAGATTGCACTGGCAACATCCTGATGGAATTGTGCTTTAGTCTGATGCCATTGACTTTTTAAATTTTTTTAAGGCAAAGTGAGGTAAAGAGAAGGGACTGCTAGGGGTAGGGAAACTAACCACATGTAATGACTGCGAAACAGCTTAGACTTACTTTACCACGTTAATTTTCCACTTGTTTCAACCAATACCCATTACTGTTTGTCCAACACAAGTAATATCACACTTCTCCCGCAGGCCCTGGAGAAAGAAGGATATCATCCTGGTGGTTGTGGGAGTTCTGAGAAAGGGTGAGACTGGGGAAAGAAATCCTGCCCTAGAAACTGATCAGAGACTTGCTAAGCCCAGATGGATAGACAGAAGTTCTTCAGGCTATAAGCCCCAGCGGTTCTCTTCTTTAGGTCAGTTCTTTCTTGGCTCTCCACCCTCCAGGTTTAGTCCAAATCTCTCTGCTAACTCTTGCAAGCAAGGTTTATGTTGACTGGGTTCCAGTTGTGAGGTCATCCCCGTGGAAGGTTTCCATATATGACATGCTCGGCTGCTGCATCCAAGAGTGTTCCCTAGTCTCTTTGACTAACGCTGTCCAAGAATACGATCTTGGCTGAAGTCCCACAAGAAGGGACAGTGGGGCTTTGGTTTCTGAAAATAGCAGCCATTGTCTTTCTTGTCACTACGTAGTCTTTGTATTTGTATTCTCTGTAGTATATTTGGAAATGCTGAAGAAAGTATAGGAGGGAAAAGAGAACAAAATGCTTTAAATCCATAACCAATAAATAGCGAACTCTAGTACATTCATGCATTTCCTTCTGTTTTTTAGCATGCCTGTATTTGTGAGCATTTTAGAAAGGCTGTATTTCATTGTGGTTGACTGTGGGTTTGGAAGTCTGACACCATTCATTTTGAATTCTAAGGGCTTCCAGCAACTTTCTTGCTTACCTCCCTTCAATACAAGTTTGCTAATTCTTAATCTAAAGATCATATTATTATCTTTAGGATAATATTAATAGTTCACATTAATAGTTACCTTGTGATACAATTCTTCTTTTGATTAAAAAGAGGCTTCTCTTATTCCATATTAAATTTAGAATCTTTTAAAGTTAAAAAATGAGATCTTTGTAGAACTGCATTTAAATTTATGAATTAAAGGAGAATTAACAATCTTCAAAGCATTCTCTTCCCCCCATGGAATATACAGTATCTGTCTTTTTATTTTCTTCCATGTCTCTCCATAAAATGTGGTTGTTTTTTCATATAAATCTTGCACATTTCCTGAGATTTTGCTGAGGCACTTTATAAGTTTTTACAGCTATTTTATAGGCTAAGGGTGAATGAGATTTTTACCCCAATCACAACTGGTTATTACTTGTACAAAGTTACTTTAGAAAAATTAAAATTATTTTTAGATATGTCATGCTTATCTTTTAGCAACCTTGCTGCAACTTCTTACTAGTTCACCCATTTTCAGGATCATCTTCAGATTTCAAAGTAGTTGCAAAACTATGTCTCCTTTCTAACAGTAAAAATTTCTCCTGTTCCGGTCCATTGGCTGATTATCGTTTCAGGACCCCCTTCAGTAACAGCAGTTAGGTAGAATGGGTCTATCTTGTCCCTGAAAACATTATCAAGCTTCATGCTGGGAGTTTCACAGATACATTTATCATCCTAATGGAATGCTTTCCTTCCTAATTCACTAGTGAATTTTCAAAATAAAAAATGTTTCTTTTCAACCTCCAATACTTTATTATTATTTATGCCTGCCTTGTTTGTTTCCTTTGATCTTCTGTGAAGTATACCACTGGATTTCTTTTACAGGGTCATCATCATGGGTGCTGGAGTCAGGCAATCCTAGGCTGCCATCCTAGCCCACTGTTCTAAATTGGAATGCAAAGCAAATTCTGTAAATTGTGACACATTACTCTTCTAATATGTGATGAATTTATTAGTGCTTTTCTTTTTAAGATTTTTGTATCTATCTTATTGAGATTATGATGATGTGTATGTATGTGTGTACAGTTTATTAGATTGTGTTAAAAAATGAATTATGCTTGTGTTATTTTCCTATGATCCACAACAGTTAAAACAGCAATATATATTCGTACTTCCATGACCATGGCCTTATGCAAAACTGTCAAGCAGCAGAAGCTAGCCAAGTGCCTATCAACAGATGAATAGATAAACAAAATGTGCCATACTCATGATAGAATATTATTATTTAGTCTTTCAAAAGAAGGAAATCCTGTTCCATGTTTTAAAATGGATGAACTTTAGAGACATTATGCTAAGAAGCCAGTCACAAAAAGAAAAAATGCTGTAATCTGTTTATAGGAGGTATCTAAGAAATCAAATTCAGAAACACTAACAAAAGAACGCTTGCCAGGGAGTAGAAGTTGAGGGGAAAGGGAAGATGTGCAGTAGACAGAGCTTCAGTTTTGTACGACGTGAAAACTTTTGAAGAGCTGTTTCACTATAACGTGAGAATGTGGGTACTGCACTGTACATTTAAAAATGGTGGCAAATGTCATATGATTTTTTTTTTAACCACAACAAAAGACATAAGAATCATCTGTTCCATGAAAGTCTAAAAGCATTCATTCATAAATGTGTAAGGAGATAGTGCATTTTTTTCCTACTTCTTTGTTAATTATTGGCTTCTGAAGATAAATTTTGGTTTCATTCACCTGTTTAATTCTTTTTTTTTTTTTTTTTTGAGACTAGGTCTCGCTATTTTTGCTTGTGGGAATGGCAGGCTCCCATTGCCCAGGGTACCACGAACTCAAGCTTCCCAGGTAGCTGGGATTACAGGTGTGCGCCACCATGCCCAGTTATTTTTTGGGACTAGGTCTCGCTGTGCTGCCCCGAGTGGGACTCAAACCACGATCCCTAGCCCCAGCCACTTCATAGGCTGAAGCTTACAGGCACGAGCCACTGTGCCTGGCCTAACATGTTTAATTCTTTTCATCAGAACATCATCTATTTCATCAAATAGAAAATCAGTTAGGCAAATTATATACAGAGGACTTCTTATGATGTGCATTTTGTGTCCCTTGTTCATTTCTGATTTGTACAGTTTTCTTTTTCCTCTTTGGCGATTTTATTGCTTCTTCAAAACATAACATTATGAATTTAATTACCAATTTTACTATTTTTAAATTCAGTGATTTCTGTTTTAGTATTTCTTCATTTCTTTCAGATTTTCCTAGTATATATATATATGTACATATATATATATACACACACATATATATTTAACATATATATATATATTTTTGACAATAGGTCTCAGTATGTTTGCCCGTGGAACCGTATGCTCACGTTGCCCGGGGTACCAAGGAATTGGACTCAAGCGATCCCCAGCTTCAGCTTTCCAGGTAGCTGGGACTACAGGTGTGTGCCACCACACTCAGCTATTTTTTTTGGAACTAGGTCTCACTACATTGCCCTGAGTGGGACTCGAACCACGACCTCTGGCCCCAGCCGCGGCTTCCTAGGTTGCCGCTTACAGGCATGCATCACCATGCCCAGCCAGTATTTTAGTATTTTTTTATTTAGAAGCAAGTGTTTAATTTATATCTTTTGATTCTTTATTATTAAATAAAGCAGTCAAAGTCTTAATTTTTTTTCAGTTTGTCCAGAAATTTTGTGGTGCTGCATTATTATTCTAAATAGATGATAAATGCACATATAGTTTTACATGCTTTTTTCTGACCTTCTAACAAGTAACCTCCTATGATTAACTTGCTAAGTTTAAAACTGCATAATCTTTAAAATCATTATTCAAAATTTGTGTACATTTACTGATATATTCCTTGCCTTCTCAATAAAAGCTTTCTCACTTGTTAGCTGAATGGCTTTGGACACATCTGTGCCTTTATTTGTGTCCTATCAAGTGTCAGGCGCTATTCTGGGAGCTGAGAGTACAAGCGTTAAAATAACACAGAGTTGTTGTTCCCAAGAAGTATACTTTAGAATCGTAAGACAGAAAAAAACAAACAGGACAAACTTAGCTAATTGCACCGTTATCAGACAGTAAAGAAGAAAGACTATGTTGTTGAGGGTGGTGGAAGTATTTCAGTTGGGACCCTTGGGGACTCAGGGAAACCTCAGGTAACTGCCAGATCCATGGACCCACGATGGTCCATGGCCTAGAAACCACTAAGAGGCTAATCCTACAGCTGCTCTCAAAATCCATGTGAAACAGACTGGGAGTCACTATACCTTCTTGTCATTAAAGTTTCACTTTCAAGTCTCTTTCCTCTCAACCCCGACATGAAAAATTTCTTCTTCCACCAGGGTAACTGAAACCTGAAAGCGATACAGTCAAAAGGGATATATGTGGTGAATTTAAATGCTGGGATACCAAAATGAAACACGTGTCCCTCAAACAGTAAATATCTACCACAACACTCGGCCCATGAGAGAATGTTTCTCCAGGCTGCCTTTTAGGGCTGGGAACCTGAGAGACTGCTGTGAAGGCTTCACTGTTTCTTCTCCCTCTTTGGTTGCACTGAACTAGGAGTAGATGAAAGCGATCACATGAAAAACCCAGTCAGTCCTGCCCTTCAGCCAAAGAGCATCACCATTCTCTCCATCCCAGGCCACGACACTCTGAAGGGTCTGTGTCTATGAAGCCAGTTGGGGTGCAACCAAGGGTGCCTTACCCTACTCAGTCCAGCTGGTAGCTTGGTACTTGAGCAGCTTTAGAGACCCATATCCACTTGGTCCCACACTCCCACCTCACCAAAACTGCAGAAAAAAACCATTTCTGACCTCTTAGGAGTTAAGAACAAAAGAGTAAAATATACAGGCATGCCTCTTTCAGGAGGAGTCAAGGGCCACTCACCTAAGCAATGAAAATCGAACATACTCAATATAAACTCTAATAATGAAGCAAAACTTTGTACAGTTAACAGATACCCTTTTTTTCCCACAAAACTGATAGAAAATCATTTTTTTCTTATCCAAGTCATTACTCTCCAGATCTCACCCCAGGGGTCACAAACAATACCATTATTTCCATGCTGCCTTAGAAGCTCAGTTCATAGCCGGAAAAATCCAGGAGCAGTTGCAGTTTGAAACACCTTCCTTGGGTGTTGCTTAAGTCAGAAAAGAAAGTCAACACAGCAAAATTAGTAGGGTGTGGTGGCAGGTAGAGACTATGATGATTTATCTGAAGTGTAGCCTGGTACTTCAAAGAAAGACTTCGTCATGTGCAGTTTTTAGGGCCTAAGGAGGAAATGAATGGGATGACCCACTTGAGACTGCATCAAAGGTGATTTTACACCCCCAGAAGATGGAAAAAAAAATTAGACAATTAAAAGTGATTTGGGACACATTTCAGTATCAGGACATCTCCAATTCTATTATCTTACCGTTCTCCAACCAGACCTCTTAGCTAGACTGTTTGGACAGTCCTTGCAAAAACAAATCATTCTAAATTGCACACACACAAATAAATTACATTAAACTTTATTGTAGAGGAAAAAATATCCTGAAATATTTGTTAAATAACAATAATTCCTGACAAAATCATTCTTCAGAGTTTTCAAGCATCACCTTCTGGTCAGATATAAGTGCCCCTCACCCTTGCAGGAATATTCATTAATATTTCATCAGCCACACAAAACCCCAAAGTTTTTCTAAATGGCTTCCAAATTTCTGCATAGATCCCCTTAATTAGTCCAAAGGTAAACAAACAAGTTGAGAGAGAAATTAGGACAGCTGAGAGGGAAAGCATGTTAACAACTGGTGACTCTGGCATGAAGGGCATATGAGTGTTCACTTACACCATCCTATCAACTTAATTTTTTAATTATAAGCACACTGAGAAGTTACTGTAGTGTGATGATGTGACTTTCCAGACTTGGCTGAAAATAGATTCAATTATTTCTTTCCAAACCAGGAACAGACAAATCAGTTCTCCCCTTCCCCAGCCTCCCCATGGTGATACTCACTTTCTATTCTGTGTAAAAAAGTTTCCAGAGATTTCTGGAAAGTTTAAATTAAGGGGCTACAGTACACTGATATGGTTTTATCGTTCTTGGAGTCAGTCTCTCATCGCAGATCTGTGATGGTCACTGCTCTCTCCACGACAGTCACATGGGTACAGCTCTGCAATTGGGGAAAAAAAAAGGGAAAGTCCTGAAAAATTCCACACAGTCACTTTTTAAAACTTATTAAAACGCTTGTTCTAAAAAAAGAAGGAGGTTCATTCTGGTTATTAGTTTCTAGCCTGGAAGCCAAACTGCTACTTAAATGACATTATGGTTAGGAGTCCCAGGACCCATTACTTCCACAAAGCCCTACCTGTAACCTGAGTCAACATCAGCCTATATAGCTTTATTTATTTTTCAAATATATGTATATTCTAGTGTGATTCATAAAAACAAAACAAAACAAAACTTTTATTTAAAAGTACTGCATTCATGAAAGTTTTAGGGACATTATGTCAATTAGATAATAAGCCTACCTCCCTTAATGGGAGGTGTCATTCTGGGAATAGTCACTTTTGCAATGGGATGGGGGGGGGTCTTTATCACTGAAAACCTGGGCATTCAGGGAGATTGTGCAGTCTTTTTCAACTTTCTGGTATTGAGACATTTATTACATTCCTATGAAGACTACCTTATTTCTGAACAGATCTGTCAGAAAGTTTTTTTCTCACACTCAGCAGAAAACTGTCACTCCCTGAGCCAGAGTTTTAGTTCTGGAGAGTCTAAGGAAATACATTCCCCAGCCTGTGTGTGCAACATCCTTAAAGGCAGTTCTCAGATTCTCTCTGGGGTTTCTCTTCTAAACAGCCCCTTTTATGTGATGAGATTCTGAGTCTTTTTTCCATAATAGTCACTTCTCTGTGAATGCGAAAGAAATAATAAACTCTGTGTGGCCAGCATCAGATTACATTAGATTTAAGGGACAAATTGAAACATACTGATTTTATCAGCCATTGAAACTTTTTATTCACAAAACAGAACTCAGGGGAAAAAACTTCTTAAGGCCATAAAATCTTTATTAAGCAAAATTCAAGAATCAAATATACTCTACCTATCTTAAGCAGCTTTTTCTCTTTGAATTCAAACCTCTTACTGAGCACAGGTTCATGAGACTGAAGTTGATGAAGAAAACCAACACTCAATAATGCAGCTACTGTACATTATTTCATTTAATTCTTCCAATAACCTTATAAAGTAGGTATGATTACTGCTTATTTTTTTATTACCATTCCCATTTACAGAAGAGAAAACTGAGGGCTCGGATGGCTAAGTAGTCTGAACAAAGACACATGGTCATTAAATGGCAAAGCTAAGGCTTAAATTCATTCCTATTTCATACTGCTTCCTGCATATGTCCTTATTAGAAAGATCTGAAAAGGAAACTGACAAGTTTCACCTTCTATGTGGACATGGTACCTCCTCAGTTCTGACTGTCCTCCCTGACAGCCCTGATTTCTTCTACACAGATACATACACAGAACAGAGGTGGCTCCTTGCTGTGTGGATGAAATCCTTTCTGACGACAGGAAGAAATCTCCTCTAGTCCATGGTCGGTTAGTTTAAAGAATCCAGTTCTGAAATAAGAAAAGGCAGATCCAGAATCAAGTCAAAGTATCCCCCCCACCAACCTCCAACACACACACACACACACACACACACACACACACACACACACACCACACACACACACACCACACACACACGGCAGAGTGCATTCTGAGATAGCTTCAAAAATATGTTGGTTCATAGGTTTCCTCTTGGTGAATGAATCAGACTAGAGAGGATCATTAGAGAATGACTCACCACTGTCACACTAGTTTTGCTGGGAGAATACATAGTAAATAACAGGATTTGGAATGAAAAATAATACTTCCAGATAGTCGATTTAATTTTCTAAGTCTCTAATCTGTCACCAATTTCTTGACATTCCTACAGCTTCAGGTCAGACATTTCAAATTCCTTATGAAGCACTTTTCTTAGGGAAGCACCTGAGTCTTGGCTTGGATACCTGTCTTAGAACAGTCCGTCAACACCAGCAATCTAGATGTTTCACAGAGAGCTGGGGTTAAGAACAGAAAGCTTTCCCCTGAAGCTCTTCCCCCACCAGCTCTCTGTAACCCCTGGAACCACATCCTACGTACTTACTCCTGGAACTTGGGGGAGCAAACAATGGCTATTGACTCTGGCAACATCATCTGGTAGGAGCAGTGAGTGTGCAGGTCAACACTGGAGAGAAAGGCAGTCTGTGTGGGATGAGTCTGAGGAGAGAAAGAAAGTCAGAGACCCCATGTGAGGGATCACAGTCAGGCCTGGCTCATGCAGGGAGACATAGCCAAACAGTGCTCAACAGCTGGTCACAATCCTTCTCAAACACAAAGCCACTGGTGGCAGGCATGTGGAAGCACTTCCAGTACTTTAACAAGTACAGTTTGACATGAGTAAATGGAAAGACTTACAATATCAATTGACCATCAAGACTTTCTGACTCCTCACAAGCTGCCTTTACACAGTGGAGAGTTACCCACTCTGGTGGATACTTCAACATGGCAGAAGTCAGGCACTTAACAAACCACAGTTGCAAGAATGACTCTCCTTGCTCATGGAGGTGTTAAAATGTCAGCCATGAGTCTGGCGCTCTACAGCAGAAAGCTCTATCAGCAAAGGGTAAAAGCTGTCTTGTGGTTAAAGCATGTCACCCAGAGACAGAAGAGGCAGAGAGGGTGACTGGGATTACAGTGGGCAGTTCAATCAAAGGACCCAATCTTCTTGGGAAAATGTTCCAGATACTTAAAAATCTGAGGATAGCTGGGTGTGGTGGCATGTGTCTTTAATCCCAGTTACCTGGGAGGCTGAGACTGAGCATCACTTGAGTCCACGGGTTCAGACTACCCTGGGCAACATAGTGAGACCTAATCTCTTAAAAAAAAAACCAAACCTGAGGGTAAACAGTGAGAGCACCATCTAAATGTGAAGTCAGTTTATCTAATTTGTTTCCAATTATTCTGTGTTTTATCGAGTACATTATTTGTACACAAATATGCAACTACTTAATGACTCATGTTTGTTTTAGAGGGGGTGTGACTTTAGATAACAGAACAGAAAGTAAATGATCCAAATCTAAAACAAAGCCCTCCAACCTGCCCTGACAGAAGAGCACAGAAGTAGGCAAGTACACTTGACTATGTTTTCAAACCTGCTGTGCAAAACATAAAGCCCCTGAGTAGTTAGTCAAAAGCATGGACTCCTGTGGCGCAGGCCTGGAAATACCAACCTGGAGAGGGAGTTTTCGTTTATTTTTCTTTTTTTCCCTAGCTCACTTACTGATACGTAAGTGCAGTGTTATCTGTGAAGCACCCCTCCACACATGCTGTGACCAGCTCACGGGGGAAGAGGGCTGCAGCACAGGGACACATCACCCAAGACATGGCTGCACACCCACGTACAGGTCCTCAGGGACCATATAAGAATGCTCGTGACATTTAGGGGAAAAGCATTTCTCCTTGACTGTGATATGGTCCTATAAACTAATAGGGAGAAAATGCTTGCACCAACACTTTTTCACCCGGTGGCTCCTGATGAGAATTCCAAGGAGGAACAGAAGAGGGCTACACAAGCCCATCTAGGCCACTGACTTAAATTTGGGTTAGTGAGAAATACAATAAATACATATAGCAGAAGCCAATAAATAATTGCTAATGTCATATACCACTCACAAAAACCAACTCAAAATGGAAAAAAGGCCTGGACGTAAGACCCGAAACCATAAAATATATAGAAGAAAACACAAGTAAAATACTCCATGACCTATATCGCAGAAACATCTATACATGCAAAGAAAACATAAAAAAGCATCTGTGCAGCAAAAGAGATAATAACTAAACAAAGAGACACTCAACTGAATGTAAAAAATTTTGCACTCCACTCAACGGATAAGCGTCTGATATAAAAAATCCACAAAGAACTTAGATGGCTCAACAGAAAGCAAAAAGCCCAATAAAAAGATGGGCAGAAGAGCTTAAAAGACACTTTACCAAAGAGCCAAAAGGCATATGAAAAAATGCTCAATATTACTTGTGATCAGGGAACTGCAAATCAAAACAACGAGCTACCACCTCACACCATAAGAATGGCTCATATTTAAAAAAAAAAAAAAAAAAAAAAAGGGCAACAACAAGTGCTGATGAGGCTGGAGAGAAAAAGGGGTATTTTTACAAGGCCAGTGGGAATGCAAACTGGTCCAGCCACTATGGAAAGCTGTGAAGAGGATCCTCAAATTACAAATGGAACTACCATTTGATCCAGCAATCCCACTTCTGGGAATCTACCTAAGGACACCTAAACACAGACTCAAAAGGACATCTGTATTCAGATACTTATTGCTGCACTCTTTACAATAGCTAGGATTTGAAAACAACCCAAATGCCCCCAAATGGACGAATGGTTCAAAAAGTTGTGGCATATTTACACAACGGAATATTATTCAGTAATCAAAAAAGACAAACATATGTCATTTGCAGCAACATGGATGGAGCTAGAAGGAATCATGATTTCTTCTGGAAATGAGCCAGAAAGAAAAAGAGAAATACCAGATAGTCTCACTTATATGTGGGATGGAGAAAAAACAAACAAAAGGTAAAAATAAAACAAACCAAAAAAACCAAACAACAAAACCTAAAACTAACAAACTGACAACTAAAGCATACAGTAAGTCAGGGGGAGGGATGAACAAAGAGATCAAGAGGATGGTTCATAGGGGATGTGGTAGTGGGAGAACCTTGGGTAATACAACAACATAAAATTAATTAGCTAATTCTTAATTCTTAATGTGAATAAAAAAAACATTCCTGCGAGTCCTTGCTCCCTTCTAACAACTGTGCAGAACTTCTCTCCCTTCCTTGGGAGTTGAGTTTCTTGAAAGATGGCTATGTCTGCTCTGTTCACCAAGCTGGGGAGAGAGGAAGCCATTGTCGTAACAATATACTGAAGGAGTGTAAAGCAGCAAGGTCAGTGAATGCTGAAGGCAGCCTGGGCACCTGACTGGGGCAGAGTGGGCACTGGAGACATGCCATAGAGGTAAGTAACCTGCTAGCAATTTGCTCTTGCCAATTTTAAGACCTGAGCAAACTTTATGATGGGCTATTTCTGTTCTTCCGCTAGGACATAGGAGGTAACTTATCATACAGACGTTACACTCAGTCCTGCAGGAACAGAACTAGCTCAAAGTCACAGAGCCAGGGTGAGGGGCACAGCTCAGTGGTTGAGCGCTTGACTGTAGATCCAGATTAAAGAATCAAAAAGGACTATTTTGACATGAGTGAGGTAGAGTTCTCAAAGGCAGGGGACAGCGATCAGATGGTGAGGAAGGCTCTATGTCTATGGAGACAAGTTGGGGACAGAGTTCAGTCTAACAACGTATCCTAGTGCCCCAGCTTTCCTTATTTCTGCCCCTGTGTGTACACAGTCCTTTGTTTGCTTGGACCTCTGCCTCATCTTTCTTCTTTCGTGCTTCAGCCTCTTCATTTGCTCCTTCCTCCACTTGGCTCCCAAGGTGCAGAAGCTTCTAAGAAAATGCTACTCAGCTTGAGAGTATAACCTACCTTTTGTTTGTTTTTACTCCCAAGGTAGGATGAAATAGTACAGAAATGTAATGGGAAAACAGCCAAGTACTATCAATTTAGGCTCAAAATTTGTTCTAAGCTGGGCCTTCCTGATACGACCGACTAAATTCTGCCTGAGATCTACACAGTAACTGTTCAGAGCTTTCCCCTCTTTCCTCCAGTTCCTCTTGCATGCCTACTGGGTAGCAGATCTAGCCCTCAACCTGAATGAAATCCAGATTCTTTAGAATGAGTTCCTTCCACTCTCCAAATACAATCTCAAAAAATCTGTCTGTATCTGTCTCTCTCCCTTCAGTTCTGTCTCAAGGGAACGTGCATTTTTTCCCCCACCCAACGATGAACCCCTTGGGTACTTTTGTCTGGATACTTTCATGCTTCCATGTTACCTCTTCTCTCTTGCCCTTCTGCACCTGCCCCATTATGCTTCACGGTGCACACTGGCTCTTTGGCCATGCAAACACGTTCAGACAACTACACTCAAGAATGCAGATCAACCTTTAAAATGCTGAGCAAGCTGGGCATGGTGGCACATGCTTGTAATCCCAGCTACTTCTTGGGAGGCAGAGGCTAGGAATCACTTGAGTCTGCGGGTTCACGACTATCCCGGGCAGCATCAGGACTACCCCGGGCAGCATAGCAAGACCTAGTCTCTAAAACAGAGTATGTCTATGTTTCTTGACTAGGTTGTGTGTTTATGCAGATATTTGCATAATGATTCATTGAGTGCATTTAGTCTATGTACTTTCCTACATCTGTCATATTTCAGATGTAAAGGTTTGAAACAAACAAAATCGAAACAAAACAAAACATGTTCAAGTCTGTCATACTAAAACAGTCAAGAAAACATTCTCTCAACCCAGCTATTCCATAAGCAACCATCCTATCTCTCCTTGCCTCTAAAGCCAGGCTCTCAAAGATGTAGCATACATTCACCATCACCGCAACTGCAAACCCCACTCTTTTTTTTTTTTTTTGGGAGACCAGGTCTCGCTATTTTTGCCCGTGGAACCACAGGCTCACATTGCCCGGGGTACCACAGACTCAAGCAATCCCCAGCCTCAGCTGGGATGACAGGCGCGCGCCACCACGCCCAGCTATTTTTTTGGAACTAGGTCTCGCTACAGGCCCCAGGCGGGACTCGAACCGCGATCCCTAGCCCCGGCCGCTTCATAGGCTGAAGCTTACAAGCACAAGCCACCGTGCCCGAACCCCACTATTTCTTAAAGCCTTATAATGTCCTTCCATCACTAAAACTCCTTAATTAAGGTCATCCATGCCCTCATCAAATCCAGCAGGCTAATTCAAGTTACTGCTTCAGAGCTCTCTGCACTGTGGCATGGTTAACATACTGATATTTCTTCTCAAAACTGTCCTCTTTCTCTTCCTTTGGCTCCTATGCCTTATACTATCTTCCTTTTTCTCTGATCACTTGAGTGATCATTATTGGTTACACTCTGTTAGGTAGCCTGCTCCCCAAACAACCAGTGAATCTCTTCTTGCTCTTCCCCCTCTCCCAGCTACAAAGCTCCCAGGGTCAGTTCAATGCAGATTGGGATCTTTCTCTCACCATAACCATATTCACAAGTTCTAGCCACTTCTCCAGATGTCCTACCTCACTGATTTAACATCTCAACAGTACCTTAAATTCAAAGTGCTCAAACACAAACACACAATTTCCCTTATTTCCAAAGTCAGTTTTCCCTGGAGTCCATGTCTATTCATGAGATGACTACTGCCAAACCCATGAGTCAAGCCCCAGAAAGCTCTAAAGCATCACTGACTTTGACTCATCTTCCTCCATTTACTTCCCCATATTTATCTTCTCTTTCCCAGAGCTACTGTCATCACCCCAGCTCTCTTAATCAGTACATTTTTAGCACCACCTTAATGTCTTAAGTGTTCTCCATGCCTTAACCTACCTTAAAACTAGTGTAAATTTCCTAAAGTATGGCTTTGATCATATTATTGCTCTATTCAAAAATCCTTATGAGTTCCTCAATTACTAAAGAGCAGAGCTATTCTGCCTGTCCCCAGAACACTGCTCAAAAGCGTATCTCCCACTGTTTCCTGATGTGAAACACAAACCCCAGCAAACCGGACCCTCGAAACTCTAGGACACAGTCAGCCTATTCCAAAGTTTTCCCTCCATATGGGACAATCCCTAGCCCAGTCAGTCCAAAAGAAAGTAAAGCATACTGACTGTGAGCCTTCCCACTCTGATTCCCGTTTGTACCTCTGTCGGCACTTGGCATTCTACCTCACATGAAGAGTAACGACCTATCTGCTTGTCCGATCCTTTTTACAAGACTAAAATCATCTTACCCAAATTTCTATCTCTTGGCAGATAAGGAGCACTTTCTCTAGCCCCAGCTACTACAATGGGAGATGGAGACTAGAAGACAAGCATTTACCTATAATTGCACAGAGGAATGTCATAGGGAACTGACTGTCTCACAAATTAGTATGTCACAGATTCTTTTTTTTTTTTGAGACTAGGTCTCACTATTTTTACCCTTGGAACCGCAGGCTCACATTGCCTGGGGTACCACAGACTGAAGCAATCCCCAGCCTCAGCTTCCCAGGTAGCTGGGATTGCAGGCGCGTGCCACCATGCCCAGGTATTTTTTTGGGACTAGGTCTTGCTATGTTGCCCTGGGTGGGATTCGAACCACGATCCCTGGCCCCGGCTATGGCTTCCTAGGCTGCCTGCCACCTACAGGCATGCGCCACCAGGCCCAGCCAGTATGTCACAGATTCTAATGTATGAATATGTCACCTTTCCAAAGCAGAAAAGAGTTGGTCTGTCTGAAATGTAACCCTGTAACACAACATGAAAAACAGCTTGGTCTGTAAGTGAAGAGTTGAAAAAGAACAGAAATAATTTTCATGAATGGAATCATATTTTATGTAAATAAATTACCACAAAACAGCATAAGATTTGCAGACACTTGAAAATCACTGATATTAGCAGCCCTTTGGTTTGCATTAAGGCATCTGCTGCTTTGATAAAGGCCAAATGCAAATCTCTTAATAAATGTCCTTGGCTCATTTAAAATATTTTGATTTTAGGCACAGTGTCTATAGCAAGGGCCACAGAGCGTCTAGGCCAGCATCCTATTCACTATCCATATTCATAGGGAAACTAGGACTTTAAGGAAACAAAGTTCAATTTTAATTAAAAAAAAAATGAAAAGTCCTAAAAGTTCTCAGAAGTCAACAGCAGAGTGCAAAGAGTCAAATAGGTCAGGTACATCCAGCCTGCATCCAATAGTGGGAAAAACAATTATGTAAATAATCTGGAGATGATTGACTTTGCTCAGAGAAAGAAACAGCAGCGAGTTGAACACATCATGAGAGAAGAGGCGGCTAGCCCCCTGAGAGCCTGGGATTGCTTACATGAATCCAGCCCAGGGTGATGAGACCCTGCTGATCCTGGATGAGGAAAAGTTCTTCTTCATTTTCTGTGTTGCAATAATCAGATCCAGCGCTTTGCTTGGGGATGAGAACATGGGTAATGGTAAATTCATTCCTCATCTGTCAAAGGAGAAAACAGCCCATGTTGATTCTCTGGTCCTTACACAACCACACTCTATCTTGGGAGGGAAAACTTAAAACAGCTCTGGAAGTGGAGGTCTTGCCCACCCCACAGGAGTCCTGAGTCACTGACTGCTCCGAGTCCCTCACCCCAGTGGTTCTCAACCGTGATTGCACACAGGAACTGCCTATGGCGCGATGCAAAGCAGCAGATGCCAACTGCCTTGTGGGAAATTCCTGCTGCAGCCACACTGGGTCGAGAACTTCCAGATACACCATTTGTTTTCCCTGCTCTTGTGGAAACAAATTTTCCTCTTGCTGTTTCTCTAAGTAATTTTCATCCTTTAATATTCAGTTGAAGTCAATTGCACTTCATTCATGTATTCATTCAGCAGTTAGTAATGGCTTCTTTAAAGGTCTCCAGTCAGATCTTTCCTTCCTCAAAATTCCTAGTACTCACATTGTACCTATCACTTAGCATGCTTGTTATTTCTTGGTTGGCGTGTATCTCCCATCTCCCCAAAGTGCTTTGATAAACATCCTGTGGATGCATGCAAAGCGCCTTACATTGTTCAGAGTTCCAGGTCCTGCCATCAAAGGATATACAAGTAATGACTGATGGCCCACTCAATTCAGAATTTGGTATTTTTTTACCACTGGCATTCAAATAATCAATTCAATGTAAGGCACTCTGAAAAAAATCAAATACAGGACTGCCAAATCCAAAATGATATATTAGGGCTGGGCATGGTGGCTCATGCCTGTAAGCTTCAGCCTATGAAGCGGTTGGGGCTAGGGATCGCGGTTGGAGTCCCACCTGGGACCCGTAGCGAGACCTAGTTCCCAAAAAAAAAAAAAAAAAAAAAAAAAAAAAAAAAAAAAAAAAAAAAAAAAAAAAAAAAAAAAAAAAAAAAAAAAAATAGCTGGGTGTGGCGACCACACTCCAAAATGATGTATTAGTTCCTTCTGTGGCGGAATCTGGGCAAAGTCACTGGCTCTGGATATCTTCTCTGGGAGTCACAGAGAAAAAGGGCCAAAAGGGGAAGAGATGGTACCAGCTCAGGGGAGAGTTTGAGTTTTACCAGTTTTCCACAGAGAATTCCACAGGTCTCCACTCCCCGGGTGGTGTTGGCACTGGCGAGCTGCAGAAACTGAGGGCAAAGCCTCTCAGGCACTACCACATGGCGCAGTCCGTCGATTGTGGGAACTGGAAAGAAGAATGGGGAGAAGTCTGAGACTGTGGGCGGAACTGCCCAACCAGACCCTGGAGTTGGCAGTCCTGGGGAGAGCAACGCCAACACACTAGGGTAGCCCCAACTCCAGGAAGGGAGTGGGGGGGGGCTCTTATCCTAATGGCAGAACAAAAAGGGTCATCAAGTCTCCCCTTCAATCTCTAGTCACAGCATCAGAGTACATTCTTTCAAGAAAAGAGAGGGCTTAATCATTCAAGTTACTCAAGGGCAAACTACTCCTTGAAAGTTTCTAAGCTCCTCAATAATTCTCTGTCCCAATCCAATATAAAGGATTAAAATAGAAACTCCTCATTTAGCTGAACTTTTATTACTTGTATCTTCTTTATCTCAAAAAAGAATGTCAAGAGACTATGACTTTCAGTGAATTACAACCAGGATACAATTAGAAAATAACAATGGTAACCACTTCTGAACTTACTCATTTAGAAGGTTAGACAAAACAAAACAACAACAAAACATATTTTGGGTCTCAAAAAAAGTGTGAATGAGCAAAGCAGTTCACGAGTGCTTTGCTCATGAATGCCAAGAACAGACTAGTCCCTGAACACCAGCGAGAAACCTGCTGAGCGCGCCAAAAGGCTAGATGAGGGTGGATCTTTCAGAGCTACAATTTCATAGGCAAGAAAAAGAAGCGAAAGAGGATATTCTGCTTCTGCACATGCAGCGGCAAGATCTGAACTGCTGGAGAGGTAACAGGCACAGCAGGAAAGACGTGGGCTTGCAAGCTGCCAGTTAAGGTTTGGCACAAGCCTTTCCTTCTAGTTGTCATCACTCACCAAGCACATACCAACTAGACACTGGATTTGGCTCATCGGGAACACAAACAGGAGTACAACTCAAGCCCTAGCCTACAAGAAGTTAAACTGGAGTTACTGTCAAGTGACAACCTTATCAGGTAAATTACCTCCACTATATTTTACATAATAAGAGCTCTGGGAGTCTTAAGGTGAAGAGAATTGATCTGAAAAAGGAAGGGGGGGTATCTGGAAAATTTCCAAGAAAAGCAGGAAAAGCAGAGATAGAGGAAGGAGATTTTTGGTTCAGGGCAAATGTTAACAAAGTTCTTTGGGTAAGTTAATTCTAAGACTATTTTGGGAACACAGGTTGCTAATTTGACCAGAAGATAGAATATTTAAGAAATAACAGTAGGGAAGGGCAAGTTTGTCAAGTACAGGTGGAAAAACTCCTAAGTTTTTAAGTGGATCCTCTGCAAAGCTGACTTCTTTTAATGACAACTTGAAAGCCCATCCTATGGTTTCTACCCCCCAACCCCCTCAAAAACCCAACCAGTCTAATGATAGAGGTGTACTCATTATTTTGTTGCTATTACTGTCTTCCCAAATAAGCAATTATGGGAGAGAAGAGGAAAAACTGTCAATAATTTCTACGGCTATGGCAAACGATCACTGACTATACACAGCTTTTATCTTGATTAAGTTCCTTTCAGATTAGTAATGTTTTCAGGGCAAGCGCAATTCACAGCTCTTTTTAAATTATTTTTTAAAAAGTGAGTTGCTGAATGCAAAGTGGTATTATGACAATCAAATTTCCTTTACAAATGAAAACCTTTATAAAAGTGGTCTGTAGTTGGACGGACATCTCAAATCTCCGTTTAACCCTCAAACCTGGGGGTCTGAATTTCATGTGATAATCAGCATCTCAGAACATTGACTGGGTCTCAGGGCAGTTACATGGCTTATACACTGGCTACTTTTACAACACAGCCAGCACGAGAGGACAGAGGATGGTCACATTGACCAAATGGGTTTCTCTGAGCACTGTCCAGTAGGCAGGATTAGGGTGGCAATCTCAGGCTGGATTCCTCAGAAAGACACATCTCGGCCGCAGCACAGGGGACAGAAGCAAAGGGACTTACTACTTTCTGAGGTGCTCAGTGCTCCGGGTTTCAAGGACCTGTCCACCACAGGTGGCTTGACAGGCTTTACAGTAGTATTACAGTCCGAGGGCTGTATGGACGAGGCTTGCACCGTGGGGAATGCCTCTGGGGAGGGCTTCTCCAAGTCAGGCACCAGTGGGCCACTTAGGCCAGGGTCCACCTTTCCAAACTCCTGTACAATTTTCAGTCGCTCTTTCTCCAGCTCCTGGTTCCTAATCATCTCTTCGAAGGCATGGAACTGCTCCTGCTCTAACTGCTGCTGCTTCTGCTGGGCTACCCTCTGCTTTTCCTTCTCCAGCTCCTGCTGGATGGCCACGTTCCGGGCAAATTCTTCTGCTTCCTTCTTCTGTAAAGAAAGAAGAGGACGTAGGCCAACACTTGACACACATGTGACTTTATTCTGCAACAGAACAAGGCTTTTCAGCAGGGAGAGTCCCCAAAATGTACTCTGCTCTAGACTGACTGCCTAACACTGAGTCCCCACTGGCCTGGGGAGCTCCACATCTAGGGGACACTAGGCATATCACAGCCTCCCAATGATTCTACCACACTTTTCTACCTGAACCCTGATCTGACATAGTACCTGCACCTTACCACTTGCATCATAACATACTTTTAGTCTCTGTGCCAGGCAGACATTCTGTATCTTAAATGAGACTGTAAAACAGAACCAAATCCAAACTTATACCTATCTCTACTGAATTTTAACCCAGAATGAAGACTACCATTTTCTTGGTGAT